>VWZW01001167.1:774144-910781 GCA_013397115.1 Edolisoma coerulescens | reverse complement strand
AAAAAAAAAAAAAGAAAAGCTAGCTATTCAATTCCCTCTGCTTTTAACTTCTTTGAGGCATTGCTTGGTTTCAGTACACCCGTGCTAGTGGGTTTTATCCCAACCACAGCACCGAGCTGCAGGCAGAGCAGCGCATGGAGCAGATCTTGTCACAGTCTGCCTCTGCAAGCCCACTCCTGCCTGCTGTGCCAGGAGGCACAGCTCTGTTTTGCACTGCAACAGAAATCAGTCTGCTGGTTTTAATGTCATCCCTGGACAACACTTGTGAATATTTCAGAAACAATCAAACGAAATCTAACAAACCTAGACAGCATCTGGCAAGTAAAATACCCGAAAAAACTGAGAGGCAGGAGGAGCACGAGACCTCGTTGGAGTTCAGAGGTGAGGTCAAGTGTGAGAGCAATGTGAAGGAAATTGTGGAGTATTTGTTGGCAGTAGCAAAGCCCTTGGCTGCCTTTTTGCTGGATGAATTCCTAAATCCACTCATCTGTTTTGCAAAAGACAAGGCAACACTTCTAGAGTTAATCACAACCAATTTATGTTTCCAAAAGTGTCAAAACGTGATATAGAGAGAGTATTTTCTTGACTAGCTTGTCCTGTTGAATACAAGGGCTTATTATTATCGTTTTCATTACAGTGTGAATATAGCCTTATGTGAATGGAATGAATAACACCTTCCCTATTTAATTAAGTTGTTCAAGATCGCATTTGTACATGTTGAAGCCACCACTTTTCTTTCCTGGTTTATCATGCCTGCACCTCAGCCCAGAGAAAAAGGTGAATAGATGCCTAAGAGATGGTTGCTTAATTGTGAATTAATCTACTTGCTGGGCATGCTAACTAAATGTAGTGTCTGGCATCTTTGCTGTGACACCAACCTTGTCATTGCCTCCACAGCTGCACCAGCTGGAATGCTCAGTCTCAGAATTTTGATATCTGCTCAGATGGCATACAGTCCTTGAGATATTGCATAATGTGAAGAAATTATTTATGAGGACTTATGTTAAATGAATTTCTAAAAAGTTATCTACGCTGCCTTAAAGGGATCTATTAAAACTATCTGCATGCTAAGCTTGCATCATATAAGTGAAGTACCATTTGCACGTTGCCTGTAAGATTTCAAAGCAGGTGCACTCATTCTGCAGCATTAACCTGGTCTCTTGTGACATATTTGGAAGCTGAATTCTCAGGTCAGTGTAAGATACTTTTAACACATGCCAGAGCTTCAGGGTATTGCTCCTTAACTTCTTCACAGACACGCTTGTGTTGTGGTTGAGCTCTGGGAAAGTTGCCTAGCAAACTTTCTAGTGGTCTGGACTGTAACAAGAACACCACTACCCAGTCTCTGGCAAGTGGTTATCTCTGATTCTTAATAAACCAACCATGTGCTGTTGAGCTGGAAACAATAGTTGTCTGTAATATTTTTATGTGCAGCTTTAAAAAAGAAATCAGCACTTGGCAGTGTAGGAAGAGCTACACTTTTGTGCAGGAAGACAAGCTGTAATGAGCTGGATGTTTATAGCCAAACTCTTCCAGGGAGAGGCTGTGAAGAAATGTACAAAGCCCAATCCAAAACCACCTCATGCACATGCTCTAGCTGATCATGTTTAAGCAAAGGATCTGGATTTGACAATCTCCAGAGGTCCCATCTAGCCTCAACTACTCTGTGAGAAACCAAAGAGCAAGAGTGTATTGATCATCCTAAAATATATTATTATATCATAAGGTTAAAGAACTATAGCACCATTTCCTTGTATAGGAAAATACAGAGAAGCTGTTTGAGGAACAGTAAAGAGACTGAAAAGAAACATATTTTAAGAAATCCTTTAAAATAGTAAGGACCAGGTCTTCCAAAAGCTTAACAACACATCATTAGCTCATGCTTTGACCTGACATAATTTCTGTCCTTTGCAAAATTATTTGTGCTCTTCCACATCCCAGCAGTGTGCACAGCACTGTCCACCTTCTGCTTCTTTCACCTGTAAGCAAAACAGTAGCATGTACAAATGTCCACACGCAAATTTGCTCATGTCCATGACAGATTCTCAGAGACTGCAAGAACTCACCAGATCCCCTCTCCAGCTAGAGACAGCTCAGCTAGACAATCTAACACCCTACACATCTATTTCTTCTGTAGGACAGCTTGAAAGTGACCCACACTGCTCCGTGTGGTCCCTCAGGCTTTCCTTGCAGCGATCTGGCACACCGACTTCCTCCACGCTGGCTTGGTTTCATTCTTTCAAGTCCTGACAAAATCACCCCTGAAGTGGGGCAGCTCTGGACAGCTTTTAAACTTCAAAGGTTATAATACAATTTGCAGATTTTTGCACACTACCAGCTCCCAGGGCAGACCCAGGAAATCATGCTGAAAACCCTGTGAATCAGTGATGAGAGCATTTCAATTTAAACATAATATATTATAAACCACATTATGTCACTTGAGACATAATAGTTTTGTCCCTCCATTTTGTCTCTCAGTTTCTATCCTCCTTAATGTATGTATACCCCAAAGCCATGCATTAAAACAAAATAATTTGTTTGTCTTTTGAAAGGGAACCTTCCAATGTGTGTCTGATAAAGCTATCAAAAGCCCCTGTTATTATGTGCTATAATGGTCCACAGGAGTGTTTGATTAGAGCATTTTCCTTGTCACGCTGACAAGCTATGAGATATTATCTGCCTCCAGAGGCTAAACGGGAAGACTTGAGGGATAAAAAGGTCTATTGTTATTACATGCATAATCTTGTGACTGAAAATGCCACCTGGGATTAAGAGAGCTCTTTGGATGTATGGAGTGAGACATTATATGTAAATTAGTTTTGTTTACCAACACTGCTGTGTTGTAATTATTTTATCCAGCTACACTTAAACTTTAGAATGAACTAGGGAATACTCCAGCTGTGATTAGATTGCTTTCCCATTTGTATCAAATGTTGTTTTCTTTATAATGGGAAGAAAGAGCTGATCTTGGTAACAAGGTAAACACACTTTTAACACAGGAAGCTCAGTAGTGATATTAAACACTAACATTACAGCAAAGCTCCAGGGCTTGACATCCTCTAAGACTACTCACCTACCTAAAATGCCAGGTCAGTAGGACAGCTCTTCCATGCAGGCAAATAGCCCAAGCAATCCAGGTCCACTTGGAACAGAAGAAACTGATCCTGCTCTCTGATAAACTTTTTCAGTGCCATGTAATACATTTTTATAGGTTTTGCACTAGGAAAAAATAGAAGCATTAGAAGTATGTGGCGCCATGTAGAAATATTGCTGAATATACCTGGTTAAATAAGGTGAGGGAGATTCATAAAAAGGAAAAATTATGGCCCTGTGGGTGCTAGGACAGAGGATGTTGGTGTACTTCTTCATTTAATTGTGCCAACAGTGATGTAATTGCTGTCAATCTTAGACAATACACCCCAAATATATATTTATAGATATATTTATATGATAGATGTACTGCTCTAAGAAAAAGCTGCTTTTCTTGGTGGTAGAACAGTTGTTATGGTGACTCCTCTTCTTCCCTCATTTAATACAGGAAGCAGACTACCAAAATAAAAATCATTCCATTTATGGAATTTATCAGAAACCCACTCTGAAGCTGTAACTCTAGAAAGAAATCTTTTGGAATATTTAGTGACATCTTTATTTCATAGTATTTGACCTTTCATTCTGGAACCTGCAATTTTGTGAAAAGATCTAGTAACAGGAAATAAATGGAGGAAACACATTTTTCTATGGTATATACTGTAACATTTGCTCATTTGTAATATTTATACAGTATTGTGGGCACTGAATGTAGAAATACGTTTTGCAGGTTAGGTACCTACTGAGCAAAGGTTATGTAGGGTTCTGTTGGGAAGACCTCATTAGGAAATAAGATGGATGATCTTTTTCTCTTTGATGATTCAATTTTTAACAACACTTCGTAGTTTATCCTATGGGTGTTAACTACAGTTATAGTGCTATTATATTAAACAACAATTCTGTAATTTCTTGATGGTATGTATTCATATATTTCCCATGATTTAAGCAGCAGAATTCTCCAAAATGCCTCTTTTTTTCAATTTCTGCTTAGCTCAGAGTTGTTTCTAAAGCTAATTTGGAGATTAAATTCTCCATGACCATATAAATTACTTAACATTTTATGCCAGCTCATAATTTTGAACACATTTACTCCAAACTACCTGATAAGCATGGGATTTCTACTTTATAACTAAGAAGCTGAGGCAATCAGGTGTGCAGGTTGAACCCAGATCGAGGTTATGTCCTCAGCCAGTGCAGATGTGATTTTGCAAAAGCTCTCCCTATCTACAAGAATTTGAGCATGTCCAGTATTGGTCAAAGCTTCCAGGTGGACATCAAGGATAAGCAGCTCTGTAAAGTGCTTGATCCCTATCCAGTGGAGATACTGATCCTTTCAAGGTATCTTCTGTGATGCTAAAGAAGAATTTGCACTTCCAGAGAGCAGATATGCGGAATGCAGAACGTGGGCTGAACCAGTCATTGTCAGGAAGGGACAGCAGAAGGTGATCGACAAGAGGGCTCTGGGACGGAATCTGGGAAATTATCAACTGCAAATATTTAGATCAGGAAAAAAGGAACACACAGAAAAAGGGAAAATATCTTATATACATACACGTCTGGATGCAGCTGGGGATGTGCTCAGAGAAGAACTGAGGGCATGCCACTGGCAAAAGTGGTAAACAGGAAATACACAATCACAGGAAATATACAATCACAGGAAATACACAATCCAGTAACATTTTTTTATTTGAAAACACTAAAAGGTATCTGTGGTGAAGTGTTGATTTGAATTAATGTGAGAGGATGATTTCCCCAACTGCAGTGTTATCTTTTTATTGGCCTCCTATAGGAAAGTAGCAGCATCACAGTGGATGAGAATTGCTAAAGTTTACTAGGACTAGACTATCATTGTAACTTTTAAATAAGTAATTTATCACCCTTACAAGGCCTGATTTTTATTAACCTCACCTGCAGCTGAACATGAATTGCTTTCCCAGTCTAGGAGCCAGCAGCCACAGAGCATCCCCTTATCAGCAGCCGGTCATTTGCCTAACAAGCAGGTCCCATGCCACAGCAGGTTTAAACTTGAGAGCACAGCAGAGCTACCTGCAGGACCTGGACTGCAGAGGGGTACCAAGGTGCCCACAGTGCTGGTGATGTCAGCCCAGTGCATCTATTTTCATGCTGAAGGGGTCAATTTGAACTGATGTGCCCACACCCTGTAAACTTCTGTCACTTCCAGGCAGAGCTCCTGCTTCTCCTCCCAGGTGCCTTCTCTTTTGTATTCCTAAAGCCTCACCAGCTTAGTTAAACATGTTTGGAAACCAAGTTAGACCAAGGAGCAACATCCTTTGCATGGAACATCCGACTTCAGCTCCAGTGCTGCCCAGAGCAAGAGCAAGAGCACAGCTTTAAGAGGTTTACAGAGGCCAAGCAGACAGAAGAGCCAAAGCCAGACAAACAAACCACCAGTCTGTCTAAGAAGACCCACTTTAGATCAGACTGATGACTGTTCAGCTTAGGTTCAAAATGCTACCAGAAAGCCTGCTGGGTATTTTTTTTAAGACTAACAAAAATGTGTCCAGAGAAGAGCAACAAAGCTGGTGAAGGGTCTGGATCACGGGTCTTATAAGCAGCAGCTGAGGGAGCTGGGCATTGTTTAGACTGGAGAAAAGGAGGTTCAAGGGGTATGTTATCACCCTCTACAACTTCCTGAGAGGAGGCTGTAGCCTGGTGGGGGTCAGTCTCTTCTCCTGGGTAATGATGGAGCAACAGGAAATGGCCTCAAGCTGTGCAAGGGGAGGTTTAGATTGGATATGAAGAAAAACGTCTTTACCTAAAGGGTGGTCAGGCAATGGAACATGCTACATAGGGAAGTGGTAGAGTTACCATCCCTGGGGATATTTAAAAGACGTGTAGATGTGGCACGTAGGACTTGGTTAAATGGTGGCCTTGTCAATAGTAGGTTAATGGTTGGACTCAGTTATCTTAAAGGTCTTTTCCAACCTAAGCAATTCTATGATTCTATTGTATTATAAATCATGCAACTGTGAGTTTGGGGAGGCTGATTTTATTCTGCCTGTAATAACTTTGAACATACTTTTTGTAAACCCCCTCAGCTGACACCTAAACAATCTGTAGGGGGCAGGTTAAAATAGAGACCTTCAGAAGAAAATATCTTAAAATTCTTCACTTAAGGGCACGCAATTAAATTAGTATTTAACTTTCAAATCATACTGTAGTAATTACTATTTTGCAAACATTTAACTTTCATTCACAAAAAATTCGATCATTTAGGATTGTTGGGAAGCAGGAAAAGAAGATTATGTCCTTCTGCTGTTTGATCATAAAATGTTGATGTGACAAAAGGAAAAACAGATGCTTCTGAAACACAAGGAAATGAATCCTGCAATATGCCCATTCTATCTGATCCATTCACTGCCACTCATTCTGGTAAGACATGCCAATCTATGAGTTTGCAGGAGCAAAGAAACAAACCCATAACCCACCATGAGATAAGGAATGCCCAAGCACATTCTTAATATAAACCCCATGAAAATAAAATTCAGCTGCTTTCTGGTTTTGATGTGATTGTGTAGTCCCCAGGAAGCTGCAGCAGAGACTATTCACAAAGCCAAAGAAAAGGAGACTTTGCAGATCATCTGACTGATATAAATAGTTTTATTACTATAATTGCTGTTGGAACAGACCACTCAAAATGGCTGCTATGATTTCAAATAACTCAATCAGTAAAAGCCAAATAGGATGGCTTAGAATGCAAATACTGCCAGCGACGCAACTGGAGTAGATGGGTATCACAGTGGTATTAATAAAGGGATGGTAAAGTATTATTAATAAAGGGATGATAAGGTGTGAGTAGGCAAAGCAGAAAAAAACACCAAGTGATGTCTTGGATGAGAAAAACAAAGCCTCACAAGGATATAAAAGAATACAGAAAATTTCCTTCCATGTTTACTGCAGTGGCAAACTAGGCAAGCACTTTTGCAGAATTTACCTGGGCTAAACAAAAATGAACCCTCGAGAGTCTGTATTCCACTTTATGGAGGCAAAAAGTCAAAATTTTAAAAGAGCACATCTAGAACTCATTGCAACATAAAAACTTGTCCCAACACATTGCCATACTAGTTATACATCAAACCAGGGGAAAATGAAATCCAACCTTCCTTCCTTCCTTCTGTGTTGCTGCCAAGGGACAAAAATATACCATAGGATAAAGGTTCTCTGCCAGCCCCAGACAGTTACAACATAACATACAATTAACTTTCACAGCTGGTCACAGGCTTTTTCAGAAGCCTGGGGAAAACAAAAAATCTTGTGTGTTGAACTTGATTGTGAATGTACTTATTAAATATATCTCATTAAATCCATCCGAGTTACACTTGCTGCTAGCTGCGTTAGCTGGCTGATGGTGTACTTTTTGGACCACATGGGAACTGTACAACATGATCTACCTTGTCAATAAAACCCCTTAACTTCCATGGTCTAAATTGCTTTTGCCGTTACACTACATGCAGCCACAGCGAGATCACTGAAATCATGCCTTTTTCCTAACTTTGGCTTCAATCCTGCCCACAATTGCACAAATGCTCACAACTTACCAATGAGATTTATTCTACTACAGAATTTGGACTCCACCTGTTAAGTCTCTATGGCCAAAGCTATCATTATATTACACGTAAGTACATGCATGGGTGTCAAAAACGCTACTACTGTGACAGTTGTCCCTTTTTTGACCCAGGGAAACATGGAGGGAACAGGAAGTTCTCACTGACTGCTTAGAAAGAGTAGCGCAGAGGTTTTTCAACTATCGGACTGCAACCTGATGATTTTAAGTCATCTAACAGAAGACTTTCTCCCCTTGCAGTACTTGCATGAATGCTTTAGACATTTATCACATGCCTCAGGGATTTGTGGACCACTCTTTTTGTCTGATGTCAAAATAAAATGGTATTTTGTGCACCATGCTAAAGTGATATTTGGCTACCAGCCTCAAACCAGTCTGGTATGTATGTTGGACTTGGAGCATTTGGACCTATCTCAGTTCATCCAAATTGATGTGATTTCCATAGAGAGGCCCAAACCCAAGTTTTTTAAAGGGATGGTCACCTAACATTAATTGGGCTTCTGATTACTGCAGTTATAAATCTAGTCTAGCAGAATTAGTAGCTCTTTGGAATTACGAATAACGCAGTTCCTCTAGCTACATGGATCTGTTTATTTTAAACAGTCCTGATCTTTATCAAGTTCAACCATAAGATAAGGTGGGAGGTACTGGATGAGGTCAATCAAACCAAATTTAATAATTTCAGTTGTATTCTTTTTACTGTTCCCAAATGATCCTCTAACTGGTATACTGGCCTTAGGGAAATTAATGGAATGATATTTTTTCTAAGTGTGTCCAGAGAAAGATTGATATTATATGTACAACAGCCCTATGTGAACCAAGTATGTTTTTATTTGTAATTCACAGCATGATGTTGCTGCTAGCAAGGAATAACAGCCCTCCTGAGACTACTTTAACATATGTACACTCCTGTGAATCTAATGGATAAAGTGTGTATTTCACTACAACTCATCTTTAGCTTTTCTCAAGGTTCACCTGTTTTCCCTATACCTATTACTAGGAAATGTTAGATCAGTTCTTAATTGTACTTAATCCTAGCTCTCTTCTAAAGTAGATCTTTATGGAAGCCAAAATAGTGTGTTAAAAATAAACACAATCATCTGAAAGTGACCCATGGATTAGCTTTGTTAGGAAAAAGAAGCTATCCCAGTGTGTATATCTATCCATTTACTCATGAGCACTATAAAATTCCTTTCAAAAACTGTCTGGCATTAGCAAGAAGTGGTAGCCTGCCTGCTAACAAAAGCCTCTACCTCTGTTTCTGCATCTGTTTGCACCTTCAAAAAAAAGCTCAGCATAAGAGCTGGGTATTGGAGATAGTATTAAACCATTTAAATAGCCAGCAAGAAAAAAAAAGCTGTTCCAAATTTCACTGAAGATGTTGTGTGTAACACCAGCCTCTCCTAAAAACATACATTTATAGGTCATAAAAAATGAACTCAGACCTCTCTTCTAGAAAGTGAAATGACACTGAGGCGTGTCCACAGGCACAGGAACAGAAATCATACTCTTAAACACTAGAATGGTCTCTGGAATGTATTTGGCATTGACTGATTCGCACTTTTTCTCACAGCTCCCAGGCATAGTGTGGGAGACAGTATAAGCCAAGGACCACCCCAACATGCAGCTCACCTATTTTACCAGATAGCAGAGTATTATATGGGATATGTGGTTCCAGCTGTCACCACTTCCATGGAAGGGGTCCTGAGAATTTTAGTTTAGTACTGTAAGAATATATCCTTAAGGAACCCTCATTCAGTGAATGGAGCAAAGTTAGCTTTTCTCTCAGGCTTTTTGCACGTGAGAGAAGCCTTTAGTTTACACTTCAGTATTTATACGAAGAACACGTATTTCACTGCAGTGTGTTTGACTTAGGTAGAGAGAGATAATCCTTCCATAGCCTTGGGACTTCAGTGAAAGCATTTGCTTATCTGCTTTGTTGGCATGTTTCATCTCTGTGCAAACCCCTGGTAGACGAGACAAGTTTTTTGCTCTTTCGATTAGGAAGCTGTGTTAGATATAAAAGCTAACTTGGTGCCTCATTGTTGCCATGACTTTAAAAACCAACCAAACAAAAAGGCCGAGCAGATTGTAATGTGCTTTTCCATAGACAACAAGACCATATGAACCATAAGGTTCAATGCAGTGTTCATGAACTACAGGCTTCTGTCAGGATCCCATTACCCCGCAAAAGCCTCTTGTTTAGTCTCCTGAAACTGGATATTCAGCCATGTAGAAAATCAGTTTCCCTTCACGCCCATTTGCAATTTATATAATTTGGGGAAAGCTCATTTCTGCATTTCAACAAATACATTTTATGGTTCAATTTCGAGGTTCCACTGTCAAAACGATGTTCCCACATGTGGAAAGGAATAAACTCGGGCACTTCTAGGATGCCTAGCTGTACCTGAAGGACCCAGCTCACGTTCAGCGAGCTAGCTGAAGGTCTTTTCCAAAAACTTTATGTTCTGTACAGATAGAAAACTGCTTTCTGCCTACAGTGACATATAGCTCTGAACTTCTACGTCCTGGACTTGAGGACAGCTCTAATCCCACTCAGCATTTTGCTTGTAATTTTTTCTCCCTAGTTAAAGACATTCAGAAAGGAAATTATTCATTGTTTTCAGTGTCTGCTTCCCTCCCCAAAACTGCTTTTACCCCATGTGGCATCTTCTCTGACCTGTACAGCTTTATCTGTTCCAAATTAAGCTTCTCAATGCTTCATTCCTTCTTCTGTCATCAGAACACTTACCTCCGCCTGGAATAGGAGACTTCAGATAAAAGTTGCCATGTGCTCCCAGATCATATTAATTATTCACCATGATAAGTGCTTTTAAAAAGAGAGGGAGGAAAAAAACATTTTCTATACACTTTTTAAAAAAAATGTATTCTAGAGGCATATACCTTTCCCCAGAACAGTTCTCAGCCAGATTCTTAATTATAAGAGCCGCTGCCTTCCAAAGAGCAGAACAAGCTCTGCAAAGATAAATTAGTTCCTAAGGAAGTCTGAGAGAATACAAAAGAGTGTCCCTCTGAGATCACAGTGAAGGTAAAAAGGAGCTTGTAATAGCATCATGTCCTAATGGAGTCCTTCTGCCAGGCAGGAATAACTCCACAGGCAATAGTATAGATCACACTCAGGAAAGGACTCATGTGGCCTGAAACTGAACTTCCTCACATGATAGCAGAATGTGTTCCTATTGCCTTCACCACAGCATTAGCTACTTTCAGTGAGTTTAAACACAGCCTAGGCAGTGAATGTATTTTTAAAAAAAACGCTAAAAAAACCCCCAAAACCTCCAAACAAACAGCCAAATATTTACAGAGTGGAAAACATGTTGCTGACCTTGGCAACAGAGAAATTCTAGCAGCTGTGTGACAGGAATGCTCTGCAACTTCATGTTAACCAGAGTTTTGTATTAGTTTTGCCTGCTGAATGCAATGCATCAGACAACATCACTGAGAATGCTTGCTTTGAGTCATGGTTACTATGCAAGTCCTCTCTGCTTTCCAGAAGAACAAGCAGTCAGCTAAACCTAGCTAGGTGTTGGAAAAGCGCTTTTTTTTTGAATAATGCATATCCATAGGTCTGAACACACAAAAGAATGCCAAAGTGTAATTTAATGATACACAACCTCTAGCAGTAACATAAAGCTACTTCAGGGGTGAAAGACTACTGGTAGTTCATGTGGTACTGCACAGCTGCAGTATTTGGAGACAGGGAATTCGTGGCTGAGGACAGAAAGGTGAAGCTACTTCATATATTAGCGAGGAGATATTTTAATGTCAGTGCTGCTCTGACAGAAACACCGCGTTTGGAGTCTGGTCTTGAATATTCAGCATGTAGCAAGCTGAAGGGAGTTCAATTTATTCAATGCAGTAAGGAGAAGTGAAAACTCAGTTTATCACTGTAGTTTTAGCGACTGATGCTGAAAATGCTGCCAGCTGTGATATTTTAAGTTTCATTGGAAAACTTGAAAATGCCACTACCCAATCTAAGCACTATCACCACTGCAAGTAATGCTGAACACTTCCTTTGAGTGCTCTCCCATGATGCTGTGAACTGAGAAGGCACAAAGGAAATTTTATGCATCACCACAGCTGGATTGTGACATTTTGCCAATTCTATGCTTTATCAGCCACCAGAGCAACCTCAGCAGTGCCTTGACACATCGTCCTCTGTCCTCAACCTCCTTCTGAAAATCTCATCAAGGACCTATGTGGAAGGGAATCTTTGAAAGCTGCTATGCTTCTGAAGGCATGCCTGGACCCCATATTTTGTGTGCAGTCACCCACCAGGCTGCTGCAACCTCCCCTGATGAGTGGAACCATAGCACTGCTACCAAGACACTATCCTCCACAGCGAGACTGGTGGCCTCCTTCCTTGCCTCCATCTGGGACAGGACCCTCAGCTTTGGAGCTGGAGGTGGGAGAGTAACTCTGAAGTCAGTGAGACCTGCAATAAAGCAAGAGAGGTGATAAAAAGAGGTAGTTACTTCTCAGAAATACCTATAGAGCAGGCAGAACACGTGACTGGGAGTTTGGAGTAGGAGGAGGTGTGGAAGTCTATGAAGATGTGTGGGGAGATTTCTTATGGGATGATCTGGGTTGGGACTGGCCATCTGGGTTTGTGTCTGCTGTGGAGTGACACACCAGGCATAGCCCCCTCACCCTTTAACCATCTGATAAAAAAGCCTCTTTGAGTGAACCTACCCCACTCTTCACTCAGTGTGACCAGTCCTTCCAAGGCACTTTTAGGACACCCAGTGAACACACATTACATTCCATAATTAATGATGGGATATTTGGAAGAAGAAAAGATGATACCAGATTGGGACTTCCTTTCCAGTCTGAAATGATTCTTGTGATTCAATTCTCACATAATATTTTGTAGGTTAGCAATGACATTACAATTCTTGGCCAACTCCAATGCAGGGCAGTGGTGAAAGTAAAATAAAGAAGCAGAGAAGAAAGAAAAAACACTGCAAGCAGGTGTTATATGACTTAGAACATCAAAAATCACTAGATATACAACTCCTGATGCTCTTCAGAAAAAAAAACTTCTTTGATTAATATTTAATGAATTCATAGAATAATAGATATCATAGTATCAACAACTATCAACAATAAAACTGACAGCGTGGGAGTACTAGGAAATGAAAAGGCACAGTAAATGAATGGAGGAGAAGCATCCCTAAGAGCATATATACAGCTTGTGCTATCTCTAGCACCAAGACACTCCCTTTCAGAGATCAAATGAAGATTTACAGGGTAATTTTAGATGGCTAAAGCAAAAATAAAGTCCTACTGAGAGTAAATAGCCACAGAATGCTTTGGCCTTCTATCTAGAGGAACCATTAAAATGAAACCATTTTTTCCCTCTACAATGAAGAATATATATCCACATGTGGACACGACTCAGCAACAGTGACAGCTGCCTTGAACACATGGAATAAGAGTCTGCAAAAAAAAAGGTGAACTAACTCTGGACGATTCAAGGGATATGATTTTCAAATGTTGTGCTGGAGAAGTCTAAGCTGAAATCCATATCCAGGACAAGGAAACTAGAGACTCATGGCAAAGAGGTTGTATTAGAAATGCTTTGCTTTGATGACATCTATGTAACATGAGAGACATTCACAGCCCCTGAAACATGGCTGAGCTGTTGTCAGCTTCACCCTCTCAATAGCAACACAGTAATATCAACAGCCTGGTGTTCTGCGTCAAGAGCTTCTGAGACGCTCTGAGACTGATGACTTCATGTGAATTTATCAAATTTTGGAGTCTGCTCCAAGCTGGTCTGGAAGACAGAGCACACAGGAAAAGAGGAAATTCAAGCAGATAATATTCATCTGATCATTTCCCTTAGGATATTTGTGGCTCAGCTTTTCATGGGAAAGTTTTCTTTTCAAATTAAACTATATTATCTATACTTCATACCACAAAACCAGGACTGTTTCCCAAGTGTCTAAAAGGCTCAGGGGCCAATGTACTTTACATGTTTGCCATCCAATCCTTTGCCCAACAAGGAATTAAAGTCTTTCAGCCACACACAGACACATTATGGCAGGAATGAGAATTTAATGTAAAGCTCTTAAATACTGGATTTACTTTCAGCCATAGTAAGTATTTCAGAAAAACTGTAGTCAAGATTTCTCATGTTTATTGAGGTATGGAGTCCTTTCGGTTGACACTGTAATGTGCATTTAGTGGAGGTGTTAAACATTGGGCAGCACTGCATATACTCTTAAGTTGTACTTAGATCACACACCGGGCTTTTAGTCCACCAGACTGCCATTGCATTCATGTAGTGTGGAAGCAAAATACTCTTCCTGACCATCAATACTGCAGACCACAAAAAGTATTATAATTCAGTGTGACTGTCCTACTGCTTTGTGCAGCATCCACTCACCTGTCTGTTCTTTAGTCCCTTGCCCTATTCACCCCACAAGGAACAGATTCTTTCAGAATGTGTTATCTGTACATTTTTGAATATGTTTTCAAAACAGTAGCAATGCATGCTGTGCACACCTCAGGTTTGTTCAGAATATTTTATGATCATTATTTCAAAAACCAACTCTGCACATCCCACAACACAGTGCTCCAAGGTTCATAACAAAGTCACTAAAGTTATAGGCAAGAGACTTGCTGGGAGGGGATTGGTTTTGTTTACTTCTTTCAAGGAGAGCAATACAGAATGTTTAAATTTGTATAGAGTTGTTTTGCTGCAAAATATAATTTTTTCTTTAAATCAGAATTATAGATTTATACATTATATCTCCAAAGCACATACTTTTTTGTGTTCAGGAATAACAAGTAAGTTTTTCTTCTATCTTGAAAATAAAATGTATATGGTTTCAAGTCCTTTCATATTGTCAGAATAGTGTTTGGGTGTCATTGTAAAGAAGAATCAGGTCCTACAGGAACCAAATTTTCAGAATTCCTGCTTGATTTTTCATAAGAAGTTTCAACAGAAGAATACAGAAATTAATCACTACCTGAAAGATATTTATTTTTAATAGCTATTAGGTTAGGGAGAGAGCATGAATCCTTTTTCACCCACTTCCCCTAAGTACAAAATCTGAGAATTTGATTTAAACATTAAATATATTCATGTATGAGAACTCAAGTCACTGTAGATGATATGCCAATGTTCACCATTTCAAATGTCATGCCAGTTACATAACGCAATTTTTTTCCCATACTATCCATCAGGAAATGCACACTAATGTTAAAATCATTAATATTTTTAATAGAGTTTGAAATCATAAAATTTACCAGTCACTAATCAGCATGAAATCTATTCACTTTGCATCTGTTTACATCACTTGAAGCTAGCTAGTAGATACTTGATTCTTCTTGTCAGCCAATAAACGTGAAAATTTAAAAATTCTCAGCAAGAAAGCAAGAGGAGAGAAAGGGACTTTTCTGGCATCATTTTTTATTGCTAGGGAAACCATTTCCTTTCACAGCAGGCTACAATACTTATTATATTTCTGGTGTTTATTACACTTGCTCCAATACAGTTCATTTCATTGTGTGGTGGCAGAAAGACTTTAAAGTCTCATCACTAGTAATGGATACATTTAAAAGCACTGCCTGGTAACTGATTCTGTTTCTCCAAATTTCATTCCATAACTTGCGTATTTCTTTTTTTTGACAGCTGATATTGTTCATAGGTTGAAGTTTTTGACACATCTGTTTACATACTTTTCACTCTCGGAGAACCAAATTATACAGCAAATTTTTATATAATACATGCAGTGCAGTAAGGAATGAGTCCTTTTTTATTATTTTTGCTCTCAAGCAACAATAACATACACATCTGTGTATAACACGCAAAGTAGGACACTGCAGTGGGATGAAGGTAGCAGATTATATGAGCTGGAACAACGTAACTGAATGTCTTTGCACTGCATGGTCAGGACGATAATGTTAAACAAAAGAGGGCATAGAAGCGAATTCAGAAACCAAAGCCCTGGGTGCTGAATTACTTAATTGCTAGCCTGCTCTGTTTGGGACTGTTTCAACAGGGTCTCTCCTTGAAAAACCTACTCTAGAGTAGTAGAATGCTAAGTACTGTGGATACAAGCAAGTCAGTGCCACTTGGCCTCTTTCATACACCCATTTACATGCAACTCGCAGTACATCTGCATCACAAAAAGGAGGGTCTTGCAGAGGTACTCAGAGTCATGGGAACCCAGATGGCTGAGCGGGTCAACGCAGCACTGCTGCCCAGCATTGCACGGATTGTCCCAGCAGGTGGCCAGATGTAGCCCAGATGTGCAGGGTGGCAGAGCTGACTGCACAGTGAGATCAATCATGGTCCTAAGTTGCAAGTCACTGCCTGATACCTCATAACCCACAGTGATTGTTGTTGAAGTATGGTAATTTGCCAGAGAAAGAGGATCATCTTCCATTGGTTAATTAGTATGGAAATCATGAGGAATCTTTTGCAAAAGCTAGACTTCCTAACAATATCTACTTGACGTTTTGATTCATTTCTACTGCTGAACTTTCTATTCTGTATCTTGAATGTTGCTTAGAAAATCCCATGATATCATTTCCTTTAATCAAGACTTTTTCTTTTTAAGCATGGAAAAAAAAGGAAGGGATAAGCCTGATACTTTTTTCCCCCCTCAAAGATTTGCCACTTGCACTCTTTGTTAGTTCTACGTTCAATAACTGCATTGATATTTTTGGACACAACAGGCAACATGATCGTGACTAGCAAGTAGTGATTTAATCATATTGGCTTCCACAAGTATTTTCTGTCTCCTAATGTTGTTTGCCTACAGAGCTAATGATAACATTTTCTTCAGTTAGCTCAGCTAAGTCTGCTCTGTTGCACACAGCCCTGCTCAGTATGTAACCACATGACATATTCTTGGAACTGAATAGAATAGGCTGTTGTATGGGCTTTTAAGGCTCTGCTGCCTTTGATGAATCTCAATATAAAAACCTCCATGAAGAGGCAAAAAAATTATCCATTCTCTTCCTTCTAGTTCTGTAACATAATAAAATTCACCAAACATAGCCTTAAGTTTATAAAATAAAATATTGCTAAAATGTCAAGGTTCAGTCCTACCTGGATTCTAACCTCAGTCTGGCAAGATAAATTTGACTTGTAGAATAAATAATCATACTATTTTAAAAATAAATCCAAGTAATCATATCCAAAAGGTCACTTACAGCAGCAGGGTTCATTTGGTGCTTCATGGGACAAATCCCTCTGATTTACCACATTTCACAAAGGAAACACTGACAACACTGCCTGATGAAGCCCTTAGAGCTGCAATATTTATGCATTGCTGTACCTAGGGAAAAGTGAGACTGCAGGCATTTCTTCTCCGCACATATTTGCATGAGACAACATTTAACTGCTCCATCAACACAGGGTTTGATGCAGGGCCTCAAACCCTACCTCAACCCAACCACAAGAGATGACATGGCTGGACCACCTGAAAACTGTCATTGTATTCTTTTCACAGTGTAGGTAGGATATTTCCATACTTCTCCAAAACTAACACATATCTCCAGTGGCTGGGTTTCCAAGGGCAGCCAGGGAATCACACCTGCTATGGAGGGTTTGCAAGACATTAGATCCAAAATCTCTTAATGCTTAGAAAATGCCAGTCACTGTATTTTAACCAGATATATTTATTTCTCAAATGTAGCACAGACAATAGCATGGCCAGACCTCCAGATCTGGCTTTTTTTAAAATTGTCCCTCTGTCACCTGCCTATTTGCTTCAGCTTCACTAGCTCCCACTGCCTTGGGGGTGCAGTCCAGCACCTTGTTATTTAAGGGAAGAGATAATAAATCACTTCTGTATTTCATTTCAGTGCATGGGTACTCTCTCAAAGGAAGAGCCCCCACACCCTTATGCAATATCCTGAGTCCTTCCCTTTTTAAAAAACCTCCCCCATGCAAAGGAAACATAACAATTTGTTCCCTTCCCAAGACTGTTTGCCAAAAGTCTGACCTTTGGAGCACAGCTGGGTGTAATGGCTTCAAGTGGCCCATTTTGACTGCGGTGGTGCGTGGATGCTGAGGTACAATGCAGTCAGAGTTGCCCTTGCCTGACCAGCGTCCTGCTGAAGACGTCCCTGGCACTATCGGCCAGGCTGCTGCCAGCTCACGGACTTTCCGGTCGTGCTTAATAGGGATCTCCTTCCCGGTGGCTAAAGGCATCGGCGGAGGCAAAGGACGAGGGAGGGGTCTGCTGCATGGGTTCCAAGGGTTTATTCCTCGAAGGGTCCAGAGGCAGGACACCAAGGTAATGGGAGGGATCCAGGGTTCTTATATAGGAGGGGAAAGTGGGCAGAGGAAAGGGGAACAACCAATAGGGAAAGGAAACATGGGAGGAGTCAACAGGGGAACAACTAATAGGGATAACTTAGAGGACGGATTTACAGAAACAACCAATGGGGTATCGGGGAAGGGAGAACATTCTGGAACATAATGCATATGGAATAGGGGAAATACATAAACCTAGGCTTATACATAAACCTAGGCTTATATATAAAACTAGGAGGGGAATACACAAACCAATGAACTAACACAATGTAAATCTGGACTGCAAAGGGCTGTGGGAACTCGCCCTATTGGAAGGTGGATTTCAGGGAGTTGCGGTCCACAACACTGAGGTTTGCCCAGCACTTTCAGAGAACTCTTAACACTGCTGATGGAGCTGTTGTAAAAGGAGGACATGGGGCTGTAAACCTGGTTGTTCTTTTCCAGGAGGAAAGCAAATGAGTATATCAATGTTTGGCCAGTACCAGCACCCGATGGAGGTGAGAGAGAAAACATTAAGAAGACCACCACACCGGTGCAGTCAGGAGAGTTTGATGAAGTGGCTTATTCTTCTCCATGATTTCCTGAAGGTGTAGTTCCTTGGGACTTATAAAATTCTCTTGTTAAATTTAAAGTGCCTTAGGTCAAGCCCATTGTAGTGTAGAGTGCATTTCCTGTATTGCTGGGAAATAAATCATGTTGCTTTTTGACATTTCCCCAGCTCGATAAGCAGTTGTTGTATCTTACACAGTGTATGAGGCTTGTCAGATTGGTGAAGTCTGAATCAAAGAGCAATTTTAACTCAAATGCCAGCTTTCTGCAAAAGCCTTCCTTCAAGAGAGACTCGTTCCCTTTACATTCTCCACCACTCTGAGGGGGTCTGTTTATGTAGTGAAATATTTGTAGATGATAGAAAGGTCCTGTTATTTGGATTTAAACATTTTATTTTAACACTTCATGTGCATTTCCAGGGTTTCATATCTTTCAACCACTTAGACTGGCCTTTTGAAGTCTGGTGGGAACCATATTTGTCACTCCCTCAGAACAAAGGGAAGCAGATGCACAGCAGTTTTCTAGCCTTGTTTTGTATTCTACAGCCCACTTATGTTGTCTGGACAAAAGCATAAAGTCCAATAAAATTAACATTGCACAAAAACCACACTGAGCTTCCATGATTTCTTCCTTTCTCATGTAAATTTGCCTAGGATTAATTCTTTTAATTAGAGTATAACCTCCTAAGTGATACATATATTAGATAATATTATTTCTTTCTCAGATTTTTTTTTTTTATTCTGCAGCAATATATTTCTTATCCAGTGAATTTTGTGACTCCCTACCACCCTTTCAAAAGAAATTTTAAAATGAAATAGCAAAATTAACTAAGTGTATATTAAGTATATTCATCACCGAGTCAGCTGCAAAAGTATCTGAGGTATCCCTAAAGGGTTCCCTCAATTTTCCCATTAGGTGGTCCCCTACATTCCTTTATTGTTCCATGTCTTTTAACAAAGGTATTATCTTGGAGTCTATATTATTTTTAATTATATTTGGATTTTTCCTCTTTTCATATGCCACATTTATCCAGTCATAACTTTTTCTTCTTGTTGAATCTAAAGTGAACGAAGTAACACATTTAGCTTTACTGTTAATAAAGAGAAATTGGATTATAGATTCTCTAGATGCTCTGCCCAGATTTTCACTTGGTAAAACATGCTGTGAAACAGCCTTTTGGAACTTAGTAATTTCCTCTCATCCTCAAATTTATTACAGCTGTATATTTTGATCAGCAAAGCAAATTAAGAATAGGTTATGCTGGTTTAAACAGAAGTATTAATGTCATGTATAAATTAATTCACTGCATTCCACAGTGCTAAATGCAAATAATTTCATCAGTCACTTTCTGTCTAATTAAAAAAATAAATTATAATCTTCTCAAAATAGTGCTATATGTCACTTTTAAATAGATTCTTATATATTATATTGCACCAGAGTCATAATTCCACTTTCATTTTAGGTCATTTTGTGTCTGTGACCAATGGCTTAGAAAATTCTACTTTCTTTCAGCAGGAATATCTGCCTCCAAATTGCATCATAGTACAACCTTCAAGATGCATACCAAGGGCAAGAAAATTGTCAATGTACTCAGCTTCATAACTTCTCTCAGAAATTTCTTTGACATCAAATACGCTATTTGCAGAAATGAGCATGACTTCAACTGCTCTCAGACCAAATTCTTGAGTTTTGAGCCTCTCTTAGGGACATACTGGCCTGTTTTAAGTCACAAGAATGTCTCCCCACCTCTCTCCATCTCCCATTCACCACACTTACTGTCACTATATATATTTTTTACAGTTTTTTTTAACCTTTTGACCTTTTATCTATTTTTGGACATCTCTAGACCAGTCCATGGATGTATCTGGCACTCTCACACTCAGCAACACCAGCTAAGGACTCTACTATTTAATATGTAACAGCCTTGACTGCATGAGCATCTAGGGACCCAAGTGGTGGAAAATGATTGCTGTGCCTTATTCTGAAGAAAAAAAAATACAATGAAAACTGGTCAATTTTTCTGAAGTGACATTTTTTCACCATTTCATTCTTGCCAGAACACTCATATGGAATCACAGAATTATGTAGTATTAAGGGTTGGAAGGGACCTTAAGAATGATCTAGTTCCAACCCCTTGCTGCCGTGGGCAGGGACACCTCCCACTAGACCAGGTTGCTCAAAGCCCCACCCAACCTGGCCTGGAACACCAACAGGGTTGGGGCATCCACTACCTGGCCAACCTGTTCCAGTGTCTCACTAGTCTCACAGTAAAGAATTTTTTCCTAAAATTTTGTTCAGAGTCAGAAAACAGACTTCCTTTCCAAGTGCTATTTCCAGAGCCAGAAAATTCATCCCATGGCCAGGAAAAGGCATTGCTGTTCCTTTCCAGTCATGCCACAGAGCATATCCACCACAGCCTTGGTCTGGAAATCCTCAGCACTGGTCTGGGATGATGGGAGAAAGTGCTTGTGGCTGGCTGGAGGGAGCAACCTCTCCCATCTGTTCAGAAGCTCACCTTGTTCTGGGGTCGGGGCTGAGCAATGGGTATCTGCTCACTCACTGGTTAGTGCTAACAGGCAAAAAAACCCTTTCAGAATGTCATTACCCATAAAGTTACAACTGGATTTTCATAGCCAGAACGCAGAACTGGTGCCCCCCAGTGCCATGGTCTCACCTGTATTTGCAATGCTATGACTCTTGGAGTTGACCCCAAAGCAAATGTAGTAAGGTCATTCTTGTGCCGGCTGCAGAGTCACCACGTAACTGCACAAGATGCTACAGTGCTAAGGCCAGAGCATGAGCATCACCTGCATATCCATGCCACAGCTTGCACGTATGTTGTATTAGTGAACTAATGCTAACTCAGTCTTTTAGTGACTATAATAGATGTTAAGATTTTCCAAAGTAAAACTAGTTGGTGACAGCATAATGGAGGACGGGAGGCTAGTTGTAGCCCTAGAGATAGTCACTAATTCCTGAAGTATCAGCTCGGTATTATACAGGATCTATACCACACAGCATAAAAGAATGGTCCAATATCCAATAGTGCTTTGGTGTTTGTTCTGTCAAAATCAATGCAATGTAGAGCAGACAAAAATACTCATTAATGTTGTCTCATCTTTACCTGAAAAGAAATTGTTTACTCTCAAATAATGCCACAAGTTTCAGGATGTCACTCAATATGTCAAAATAAAACTCTACCCTGGGGAAAATCAATAGGTTTTCTATAAATGATTTTAAGATAAATATCTCTTTGGTGGAACTGAAAAGTTTGTTTACTGTGAAATTGAAACATCATGTAAGACACTCCAGAATACTAAAGCACAATGAAACAGAAAGTCACTCCTAAATGTAGTCTTTCCTTATATTTTGGGGATAATGTATTTTATGAAAGCAGCTCTTCTGGATTCTAGTGAAGAATATAGTCCTTTGTGTCATTTTAACATCTCAGTAGACAGACTCTATAATCAACAATCACAATCAATGCCTTGTTACGCTGTTGAACAGCAAAAGGGTTCTTTGACAGGATGATTTGGTGTTATACATGCTAATGTGAGCCATAGCATCTGCAGAATAGCTCATGAATACCCCCAGTACTGCTCAGCACTCTAGTCAGAGACGTGTTTTACTTAGCTATAGTGCCAAGATGCTGTTTCATTAACCTTATTTCTCTTTCTTTTCTGTAAGGCATAATTCTGTTGTAGCTTAGTCTCACCAGGATACGTCATGGATACCAAGTAGAGTAAATAGTATTAACATAATATGCACAGTCTGTGCTTCCAATTTCCATGCTTCACACAAGAAGACGTGTAATGACTAAAGTCTGACAGTTTAATTTATTCAGCCCTATGAGACTGGTTTGTTAAAAAACCTTTCAATTTCAGATTCATTTTCCTTTTCTTAAACCATGAAGAAGGAAGTAATTTACTTCCATCCTGCATTAATTTTTAACTGACCTATAATGCATACGGTTAATAGAAGAGCTCAGATTTTTCAAATGTCAACAGGAACTCTGTCTGTAGTCTATATTTAAAATTCCAACCACTTCTTAGTATTGACCTCATGCCATGGTCTCTCAAAGTCAAAGAACAAATGAATTAAATGTATATTCAGAAAAAGAACAAAGTTAGAAACACTATATCAGAAGTGAGTTTCCAGAATGCAGAGGTAGTTTGTTACAACAGGAAGGAAGCTGTTTCATCCCCGATTTCATCAAAGCTAAACAAAAGAGAACCTGTACTGTGTCAGAAGTTGATGGAAATAGTCATTGCAAAAAATTGGCAAATATTAGTGCATGCTTCTGGAACTAAACTTTTTCAGAGACACCTTTCCTAAAACCTCAGTTCAAGTCTCTGTCACAGGTTTGCTCTGTAATCCTAAGCAAATCGCTTATGACCAGATTTTTAAAAGTATTTAAACACCAAATCCTGTAAAACATTTTTTCTGTGTCTGTAGCCACTTGAGTAACTTTGAAAAACTCAGCCTCTCTGTCATAAAGTTCTATTGCATAGAGGATAGACATGCTGACTTTGCTCAGAGGTGTTGTGGAAGTACATAAAATACAGGTTCAACTGATAACTTTGGGTAAATTAAAATATAAAGAATGTTTCCTTGTAAATCTCAATTTCCAACATTCACACAAGTCAGATTTTGAATTTTGCTTTCTATAGTCTTCATCTGTTGATTTCTGGCAAACTTCACCTTCAGTTGTAAGGAAAGGTACAATAATTGTGTCAGGACAGTTAACCTGCACAGAATACATTACAGCCTGAAGGCTCTCCCACTTCTTCTACATGTGAAAAAGTTTTGGACTCTGCTACCAGCATAATTGTTCTGATGACTGAACCGCTCCTGTTACATTATTTCTCTTTCAACACTCTTCTTTTTAACCCTTTCAAGGCATCATAACCTAAATCAAAACACCCAACTTTCTAACCTGGACTTTTCATAAGGTTACAATATTCACTCAAAGATGGGTAATCTAAGTCATGTTTATTTTTTTCACTCACTAAGAACACACATGAACAGCTATGTCCATCTTGTTGACAAGTAGCAACTCATCAAATCACAGATCATAATCCTGAATCCTGTAATCCATATTTCACCTTAAACCAGCACACACTTTCCACACAATCAAACCTCCAGACTCCAATATAGATTCCACATAGTGGCCTCCTTGGTTTAGCATTGAAAGCAGCTTCTGATGAGTGAAATGATCCAGAAGTTCAACTGCGCAATCCAATACTACTCACATTCAGAAGCAGAGGGGTTTTGAAAATTCAGGGTATATTTAGACAAGTAATTTGAGCTAAATGTCATTACTAATATGAGAAATATAGAATAGTCCCTCAATGGCTCAAAATATGCTTATTTTGAATTACTTAATGCAACAATATTCTGTAGAGCAATTCACCATGTTTTTTTCCCTTTTCTTTCACAATAAAAATCGGTTCATTTGTTTCCTAATACAAATGCAGCTTCTAATTGCTTCACAGATGGGCCATGCCAGAGATGTCACTACAAAAGAAATCTCTCTGTTGATCAAAGATCTTTATCTCGCTATGTTTCTCTCCTGGAAGAGGGATGCTGATAGAGCTCACCCACCGAATTTGTTCTGGCTCTGCTAGACTAATGTCAGCACGTCTGAAAGTGCTACACCTTGCTCGTATCTTTGACTCCTGGGCCAATGCCAGCGACTTGGTGAAGCTAGCAATACTGAATGTAATTCCACAGTCATGAGGGTAGAGCAACATAAGAGCAACTCTTAAAAAATCAACAGTTTCTAATAGTGACCAAATTGGAAAAGTTTTGATAGCAAATGGAATAAAAATCCAATCGAATAAGAAACTGATACTGTGCAATACCAAGTTATTTCAAAAAGAACTGAAATGCCCTACAGCCTACTTGTGCAGACACCCATGAGATTTGGACTATGTAAAATATTCCATGTGGAAGAGTCTTTCCAGAGAGTTTGGCTCCATCATAACTGTACAGTCTTGAAATATCCATCTTGGGAAGGTTTCACCTCTACTAGTGTATCATCTTGTAGAATTATACAGTAAAATGGAAAATGAGGAGTGTTGAAGACCCTTTTGTTTTAAAGTGCTTTTCACTTAAATACAAAACAAGTCAGAGGGAGAAATCAAGGTTTACATAAACACACTAGAGGAAACTCCCAACAACCTATTTTTTCAAGGCAGATGGGCCTATGAACAGCTTGTGGTTCCTAAATAGCAAATCACAACAGAAGTATGAATTAACTCTTCAGAAATTCTTTTAATAATGTAAGTCCTGCTAATGTTGCTTTCCAGTGCTGTAGCAACCAGCAGCTTTTCCCTAATTTCTGGTGAATGGGAGGATGTCCAGCATCACCAGGGTGCACACAAACCCCCCTCACTGTCCAACCTGGGACCATTTTTACCTTACTCTTTCACTAGATCTACCACAATTTGTTAATATGATTTCACATCAGACAGTTTGAAATGTAGTGCCACAGCAAGGCACATATCAAGAGAGTGCCTTGACTCAGGTGAGGAACCATATTACTAGGTGAAGAACTTAGAGAACCACAAGAGTATTTTCTTAGTCAACTGCAGGGAAAACCAAAGCAGCAGGACTGCAGAACTACCTAACGCTCCCCTCTTATAAATACAGTTGAGCAGAAGTTTCTCACTTGAGTGATTTTTTTGACTGCACAGTGCCAGATTGTCAGAGCTGACAGGTTAGTGAGGAAAGGGCTTTGGTTTCAACAAATATTTGTCCCTAAAAATATTTTGGGGAAAACCAGCAAATTTTGAATCTGTCAAAATATCTATTAGCATATTAAAAACTGGGGTACTCTAAATCTACTAAGCTATTTATTTGGAAATTCAAGCTATCTAAACTAAATAATGAAGAAATAGTTTAAAAAAAAGTGACCTATGTAATTTTGTTCATGAATATATTTCAAGATTATAATTTTTCATCCCAGTTTGAGCAGGGCCCAAGCCCAATATTAAAAAATTAAATTAATGGAAAACAACCATTTTACTTCCAAAAATAAGTTGCAGTTGACTCACAGCTACGCTAGTTTGCAGAACCCTGCAAGCATCAATCTATCAATTTATGCCCCAACAAGTGACCTTTCCTGAACTCCCCTGCTTTTGCTTTGTACAGAGCACTTCAAAGACTCAGTGGAGATGTCTCTTTTTCCAGGATTCTTTCTTTATAGAAATTTTTCAGGTGATGTCATTTTCCAAAGTTCACATGTACTGAAATGGCACAGGTGGTGTTCATCATCTCTCAGCTTGCAAGGTGTGGCAGGTTCTAGGACTCCACCATGGGCTGCCCCCACTAATGCAGATTAATGGGAGGGTGATTTGTAGATTCAGATTTCTATCATTTGTCACTAAGGGCCTAGATGATACTATCATTGCTGTGAAGTAGAAGCCAACAGATGTCTCTTGTTATTCACCTCCTTTAATTCTTCTTTCCCTCTTCATTGCTTCCATTTACTCTTTCAGCAATGAGGGAAGATTAAAGAACTGCCAAAGATGAGAAATGTAAAATTCAGAAATGAAAGGAAAGGCTGCATGGACAAGATGCCTGTAGATGACTTTCTAGAGCTTGCATTGATTCAAAGGTCAGAAGCTTAAGTGAATGGGGATGAAGTATTGCCCATATTCCCAGGTACACTCGTAATTTCACTCTCTGAAAACAAAAAAAAAGGGATCAGGTCAAACTGTGTTCCAAGACATAACGAACAATAAAAGAAACAAAGACCAAAAAGAATAAGCAACCCTTAGGATCAAGAACACAGTTGAATGGGGGATGTGCTTTTCTGAGCATTACTCTGCGACTAGGATCTTTATTTAAAGAGTAAAAAACCAAAACAAAACAAAACAAAAAAGAGACAGAATTGTAGTGGTTTCCCAAAGAACTGGGGACTTAATCAAATTTTATAATACTCAGTGCAAATAATGGGAAAGCAAGCATGAGAACTGTGTAATTTTACTTACAAGAAAGAGTTTTACTGTTTAACAAATCCATGCATTGCGATTACCGCTAGCAAATTAAAGAACGAATTAGTATTTCCTGGGATTTAATTCCTTATAATGGGTTACCTGAACTTTAACTGATGTTTTCTAAAATTTCACCTTAACTTAGGGTAAAGTTCTTCTCTGACAGACAGGAGGAAAAAAAAATCAAGGACAACTGATGCTTTCTCCAACAGCGTAACCATGGGACAATTGTATTAAGAGGACTTTGTGGGAAATATGTTTTTCTTTGAATAAGTTACAGGGTAAATGATCCCATTTTAGATAAGAAGTTGAAGTGGTAGGGATGTTATTCTTTGCAGAGACTATTTCTCTACAAATTCTTTTTCAAGTGCCTGCCATACAATGCAACACTTCAGGCATGTCTCTTTATGTTTGCATTAATACAAAGGTATTCACACAGGTGAGGACTATATTGAAGGTAAATAAACCATCTTAACTTGACCTACAGTTCAACAATAGCATTTTGTCAAAACTTCTGAGAATTTCCATGACTGCTATGTAACATGTTCTTAACCTGTTTTCTTGAACCAGTGGAAGAACAGAATGCTGTATATTGTCTTTTCCTTCTCTGTGTATATAGAACTTAGACCTGTGTGGCATTGGTACACATATAGAGCTCTTACCTTTCACAGCAATAAGATGTCAATATTTAAAATTAGAAAGTGACGTGGTAATGCTATCAGCTGGAAGGAAAAGTTTTGAAATGTTGGCTTTAAAGCCGAGCCTGCGGCTCCTGCTTACTTGTTGTATCAGCGCCACCTGCTGGCACCTCACACCTTTTCCATTGTAGTGCGGGCAGGAAGGTTTCCCTTAACATTTCATTTAAGCTCCAAAAATATTTGGGGAGGCATTAGAAAGAAAGATTGTTGTTTCCTAAACTCCTTTAAGACCCCACCTAACAATTCATACGGATGTTATTTCATCTCAGGAGAACAGAATAAGAGGTTTATCCAAATCTCTTGTATCCTATCTTAGGCAAACCTTGCTCTGAATCCAATAGAAAGGATCCAGGGAATTGACTTCTGGTTTGCATAATTTTTTTCACACGTTATTTTGCTCATCGTATTTTTTCAACTGAAAAAAGATTGGATTCATCAGCACAGTGAATGATTCTGAAAGGATTTGTACACACTACAATTCACCTGTTGAGACATTTCTAAGGGAGGATTCATCTCACCTAACACAGTCACATCCAGGAGCATGTTTCCAATCCAGCTGAGCGCATCTTCTACTTTTAGCTGACAAAATACATCATCTTTTTTTGCTCTTTCAAAGTTGAATTCCACTTGCTTTTTGCTAGATACCCAAATCTACCAAACAGATGCCCAAGTGAAGTGGAGATAACTTATTCATGCATTGGAAAAGGGAAACATAGGGATAATGAAGTCTGTGTGGGCTTCTGGGAGGCAGCCAGCCATACATGCAGCTCTTGACAGGACACAGCAGATGATGTCCATGGTCCAAGTGAGGGATCAAAACAAGTACCTAAGAGACATGGCAGGGGAGATGGGCCATTGCAGTGCAAGGATACTGGGGACACAAAAATGCTAATGATTCTTATAGAAGAGGCTGGAGGTTCTAAAATGGTCTTAGGGAGGACAGAAGGGAAGAAGATAATATTTTGGCTTGGAACTGGAGAAGGATATAATGGGAGGAGATATACAGGAAGAAATGGAAATAAGAAATGCAGGATATAGATTTGTGGGAATTTGGCTTCCTCAGTTCTGTTGAACTGCTTAATATGTCTATTTTTCCAGCTTCCCCCACAGCAGAAGCAGTGGAAGGTCTGTTGCAGACCCACCACCTGTAGACTTGCTCTCACATTGATGTAAATATGTCCACACTGCTTTTCCTCATCAAGATGCTTTCCTACTACAGTCTCAGAAATCTGGTTTGCAGCAGTTGCTGCACTACAGACCAATCGTCAAACCTCTGAAACCTTCAGCTTTGTCTGTACTACGTCTCTGCACTCATTAGTTCCCCTGAGGGAGGCAAGGGCATGGCTACTGGAGCATCAAAATGAAATAAACATACATCAGCACTGGCAGAATGAATTTAAATATCCAAATTTTCAGCGCATCTGCAGGAATAACAGAAAGGCTTGATCTCAAAATAGCCTTAAAAAATACAATAAAATATCTACTTTGCTTTTTATTTCACATGTATTGTATGTGGAAGGTTTGTCTGTTATCCTTAAAGCCCTCTGTTGCCTCCTGTGTGTTTTTGAACCCTTTGGTCACATAGTGTGAACTGCAAGGTTAAGGTTGTCAGGGATCCTAATGACTTGTACTTTCCTTTCAAAGATATTGAAGAGACCAGCCTGATTTGTCCTCTGTAACTGGAGGCAGTTCAGTTCTGCTCTTGTACGCTACAACTGAAGCCATAGCTTTAGAGTTGTTTTTTTGCTTTGTTTTGATGGGGGGGGGGTTGTTTGCTTGGGGTTTTTTCTTGTTTCTGTCCTCTCTTAAGCTTTCATTTTATTCTTATGTTTAGGTTTTGGCAGAAAACTTTGCCATGTGCAATTCTCATCAAGTAAAAGCCAAATACCTGTCACTTATAGGTCCTGTAACTGAATGATACATTATTAAATCTTTTCATCATCTTAGATAAATAGAACCAGCAAAAACCAAAATGATGTCCTTGATGAAACGTTTGGAGACAACCAAAGGGAGCAGGGAAATGAATACACTGTTGCTCTTTTGCAGTTATTGTAGTTAAAGTTGTAACAAAATCCAGTACAAATTACATAGTCAGGCTGAAGAAATTCTAGGTTGAAATGATGACGAAATAGCAGAACATTAGACCTCAACAGCAACAAAAGGCCTGTGGAAGTACTTTAACGTACTGAATTTAAGAACTGTAGTGCTTTAGAAATTAGAAATACACATAGATTTTTAAGAGACTATGTTCTATTTGTTTTGGTGTTTGGTGGTGATTTTATTTTTTTAGTACAAATGTGAATCTCTCAGACCCTAAGAAATTCCTTTAATTTATCATACAATGTTATCAGTTGCAAAACAGCTGGTACATTGTGACCCTAGGCCACAACAACCCCTTGTGTTCACCCCAAGACTTTTCTTGTTCCTACATTATTTTCTATGGGAAATTTCCCTCTAACACAGTTTACTCCACAACCACAAAGCACAGATGCCCTCCTCCTTATTGCATTCCTCCCTTTCCAGCACAAGTTTCATGGGACTGAAGCTCATGGAGAAGCAATAGTATCAGGGAATTCCCTGCTGCCCACTACTCACAAAACCAGGTTTAAAGGACTATGCATTTTTGGCAAAAAACCAAGCAAATTAATTTAAATACAAAGGCTATGTCAGCACTTACTCATTTGCTTCTTGGGTAAGAAAGATACAAGTTTACTAATGAAGAAGATATCGTTCACTGGGACTTCAGAAGTGCATTTAAAAGCTTTTATTTTACTTATCTTCATTCTCCACACTATCGTGGAGAATTTTGTCACTTTATATACACACTTTTTATTTATTTATTTATTTTTACTTCTGTTTTAAGTTTGCTTCTGGACAGCACTGATACTGCAGTGAAATTTTGGGAAAAAAAACCTGACTGCCAAAACCAAGATTGAAAATGCTGCTAGTTTTAGTCTCTAGGAGGAAAATATCTAGGATAATTGAAGAATATTTCAGACATTAAAAAAAATACAGTACCAAATTTAATTAAAGAACTAGAGCTACCAGGTAGTAATTAACTGTTTTAAATCTATAGCTGTGTGAGAAAACATTGGTCACAAGAATAATGTTATGCAAATTAAAATGGATGCTTGGGTTGCACAAATTTAAATTTCCAGATATCTGTGACTACATAAATTTCACTGACAAAAAAAATTATGTGCTAATCTATATTCAGGTGATCTCTTGAAATGTTGACAGCCTTAGGCAGAGGAGGCAACCACAGAGAAAGACAGGAATAATGCCAATGTTTAGGGAAGATATGCCTGTCAAAATATGGAACACCGAATTATAAAAAGCTGATTTTATAATAAAGTTATTTGGTTTTTAAAGTGATTACAGTTAAGATATCCTCTCTGCTAATTCAGTCTGCATCACCACAGGACATTTTGACTTAGACAGCAGCTGCGCACCATGTATCAGCCCAAGGAAGGCTGAATGAAATAACATGTGACTACAGCTCTATGCTTGGCATAGTCCTCATATGAATGCTTCAAGTACAGGAGCCAACTGAGGGGAGATCCTATTTCTATTCAGGTTCCTTTTTTTTCCTAAATCAAGCAAAGAGTTCTTTGCAAACATACATCATCAGCGTATAAAGTTCAGAATGTGGGAGCTGCATGAAATGTATTATATATGCAATGTTATATAAATGTGTGTACATAGAATATATCTCCTCAGTGGTGCCACTCTTCTTTGTCAAGCACACAATATAGTTCTGTAGAAAAAACCCCAATCATCATATCTACATACTCCATAAGAACAATATTGTCACCAGTGTAGAGACCAGTGTCACCAGTGTCACCATCGATCCTTGAGATGGATCTGGGTACCGGATCACATTTTTTTTCCTGTGTTGTTTGTTGGCTGGGAGAGACTGTTCTGTCTGCATTCTCACTGAGGGTTTGGCTGACTATGAAGGCATGAAGTGCACAGTTTAATAGTCCAGCTTAAACGGTTCTATGAGATCTCAGCTCCATTTGCCACCATTACCAGCATTTCTGGACTGTAAGCCAGTGTCAACAGGGTCTAGAGAGATTGGTTAGAAAGCAGCAGGTGTTTGAGCTGAACAGCCCTAGAAAAAACTGAGGATGGTTAGCTGGCCATTCCAGCTGCAGCTTCACAGTACTGCAGTTCAGCTTTCAGGTCACAGTCAAGAGTTCTTCATCCTGTCTAGGCTGGAGTTAATTTTCCATAAATGCTGTGTTTTGGATTTGTGACTGAAAACCAGTGTTGGTAACACAGTGGTGCTTTGGCTATTGTTGAGCAGGGCTTACACAGCATCAAGGCCTTTTCTGCTTCTCACCCTGCCCCACCAGCAAGCAGGCTGGAGGTACACAAGGAGTTTGGAGGGGACGCAGACAGGACAGCTGACCCCAAACGACTGCAGGGACACCCCATAAAATATGGCATCATGCTCAGCATATGGATCTGTTTTAAGGAAAAGAGAAGACAATCCCAAGATGAAGGGTCTGTCTGGATGAGAGCCACCAGGAGTGAAGTCAGCAGAACTGAGCAGTAACTGGGGGAAAGAGAAGGGTCCAGAGGAGGGCAACGAAGCTGGTGAAGGGTCTGGAGTACAAGTCTTTCGAGGAGCAGCTAGAGGATCTCGGGTTTTTTAGATTGAAGGAAAGAACTCTCAGGGGTGACCTGATGACTCTCTACAATCCCTGAAAGGAGGTTGTAGCCAGGTGGGAGTTGGCAGCTTCTCCCCAGCAACTGGTGACAGGATGAGAGAATATAGTCTTAAGCTGTGCCAGGAGAGGTTTGAGTTGGACATTAGGAAGAATTTCTTCACAGAAGAAGTGATGAGACATTGGAATGGGCTGCCCAGGGAAGTGGTGGAGTCACTGTCCCTGGAGGTGTTTAAGGAAAGACTGGATGTGGCACTCTGTACCATGGTCTAGTTGGGATGGTGGTGTTCAGTCACAGGTTGGACTCGATGATTTCAGAGGTCTGTTCCACCCTATTTGATTCTGTGCTTCTGAGAAAGGTAATTCTGGCAGTGGGTGACCGTGACCATCGACTCCTTGACCACCGACTCAAAATGGACCCACCCCGGACTCAAATGGAGGGAAGAACTGCACGTGCGAACTAAGTAGCATGAGAAGCAAGACACAACTAGCAAACAGGGCTTTGAGTACTAACTGATAGACAATCTATGCAATTCGCAACCAGTGAATGCTGATGGTTTTCTCTGCTGAAGTGTGTAAGCACTGTAAAGTTCCGACGACCGGGGAGCGGCCGTCAGCGGGCNGGGCGGGGCGGGGCCGGGCCGGGCGGAGCGTCGCATCTCCTCGGGGGCGCCCCAGGCCTTCCCTCGGGCCGGCCCTGAGGGGAGCGGGCGGTGCGCGGGTCTCCCGCCGGGGCTGTCCCGACGTGCCCGCTGAGCCCAGTCGGGTTCTCTTCCTTCAGCTCCCACTCCCCCTTTCGGGGCTGGGAAGAGAAGGACGCCTCTGGAAGAGCACTAGGCCCCTCAGGAAACGGCCAGTGCTCAGTTCTCCAGGGAATGGGAAAGACTCTCCCGACACTTCGCTAGCTGGGTTTTAACTGAACTTGAAGTTATTGCAGTGCTATCGCTTTTCCTGATTATTTGATAGCAATGTCTTGTCCCACATGAAAACGTCAGTCTCTGCACATGTGGTGTAAGACTAAGGACAAGACCTTTTCCCAGCTGTGTGTGGCAAAAGTAGAGTATGATCACAAATGTAATTCAGCATTGGTACTTAAATGCTTAATTACAAACCCTTCTAGCAGTATTCCTTTTTTTTGCATGTGATTTGACACTTTATGAAGGTTTGAAATATTTTAGCAAGAAATTTATTGGAAAAGAGGTGAAACTTAATAACTGAAACTGTCCCTGTTCTATTTAATTATACATAATTCACAGAGAAGGATGAGTGTAGTTTTGTTCTTGGTTACTATTTGGAGTTTTCATAGGTTCTTCTTAAGATTTAATTTTGCTGCAATCATAGGATGCTNCCCCGCCCCGCTCGGCCCTCGCCACCGCCTCCACAAGATGGCGGACGGCGGGGCAGCGCCCGCGCAGCCGGACGGGGATGTGCCCGCGGCTCCGGCCGNTCGGGTTCTCTTCCTTCAGCTCCCACTCCCCCTTTCGGGGCTGGGAAGAGAAGGACGCCTCTGGAAGAGCACTAGGCCCCTCAGGAAACGGCCAGTGCTCAGTTCTCCAGGGAATGGGAAAGACTCTCCCGACACTTCGCTAGCTGGGTTTTAACTGAACTTGAAGTTATTGCAGTGCTATCGCTTTTCCTGATTATTTGATAGCAATGTCTTGTCCCACATGAAAACGTCAGTCTCTGCACATGTGGTGTAAGACTAAGGACAAGACCTTTTCCCAGCTGTGTGTGGCAAAAGTAGAGTATGATCACAAATGTAATTCAGCATTGGTACTTAAATGCTTAATTACAAACCCTTCTAGCAGTATTCCTTTTTTTTGCATGTGATTTGACACTTTATGAAGGTTTGAAATATTTTAGCAAGAAATTTATTGGAAAAGAGGTGAAACTTAATAACTGAAACTGTCCCTGTTCTATTTAATTATACATAATTCACAGAGAAGGATGAGTGTAGTTTTGTTCTTGGTTACTATTTGGAATTTTCATAGGTTCTTCTTAAGATTTAATTTTGCTGCAATTATAGGATGCTTTGAGTTGGGAGGGACATTAAAGATCATCCAGTTCCAACCCCTATGCCATGGGCAGGGACACCTTCCACCAGACCAGGTTGCTCAGAGCCCCATCCAAACGGGCCTTGAATACTCCCAGGGATGTGGCATCCACAGCTTCTCTGGGAAACCTGTTCTGATGCCTCACTATCCTCTGAGTAAAGAATTTCTTCCTGATATGTAATTTAAGCTTCTCCTCTTCTAGTTTAAAACCATTCTCCCTTGTCCTATCACTATCTGCCCATGTAAAAAGTCACTCTCCCTCTTTTTCTGAGTGAAGTACTGAAAGGCCCCGGTGAGATCTCTCGGGAGCCTTCTCTTCTCCAGTGTTACTGTTGCTTGATTCTCTGGGATTGCTTTATTATTGTTACAATATGTAACACTAATAAAGTCTGTGTTGATACTTTGTTTCATAAGGTCTTAGTCAGCTGAAGCAGACTGGCATTTTGGGTAGATACTTATTGATGAAGTGTTAAACCCCAAGTACCCTCCTGGGTCTGTACTTGATTTGTGGTGCTACAACGTGAGATGGGGTATCAGGAAAGCACAGAAGCCTGGCCATGGCCTTCTATGCTCTCTCAGAATCCCTCAGTCCTTGGATTAGGGATGGTACGGGGTATGTCGTCTATGACTTACCCATCAGCTTTACGTATCTGAAAGGTGTTTTCTTTTATCCTCAGAGAGAATGGAGGCCTTCAACAGGTTTTTTTTTCTGGGCTGTCTTTACTCAATTTAATTTTCTTAATGGATATAATTCCTCATATTTATTTTTTCCCTGCAGAAAATACCACACAATATTATAGAAACGACAAAAAGTAATATGGGATTAATACCCTGTGTTTTTAGCAGTGTGTTTTCAAGGACAGAGGATGTTTCATTTTATTTAAATGTGTATTCCTTCTACATAAAACTGTAATGAAATTTTAGCTTAGTACCTTTTCTGGTGTATATGATAAAATGTTAATGTCAGTCACACAGTGTGAACAGAATGGTTTGGGGACAAAACTAAGGATGATTTGACAAAGTAGAGTATTATCCAGGACAAAAGAAAGATTGCTGAAATGACATTGCAGGTCTCTTGCATAACTTTCTAAGAATGAACTTGCCAGTGATAATAGCGGCATTTCGGGGATCTTTGTGAAAAAGTTGTTGGGGTTTTTTTAAGTATTTGTGGGGTGATGTCTTGAATTCAAGCCAGCTAGGCTGAATTTGTTCTTCATCCCAGTGCAAGCTTATTTGAATTATGTTTTTCACATTTCTATGTAAAATGTTTGTAAAATTTATTATTTTTTTCTGTCAGAGGGTTAGCTCGATGCTTTATTTCAATTTGTTACCATTAGTAGCTGATGCTTAATATCTCTGTGTGTATTTACTCTCATGACTCTGAATCCAATACAGGCTTTACGTAGCCAGTGAAGCAGTGGAAACCAAAGGATAGCAGAGTACAAGTTCCAGGTCATAGTGGCATTTAAGCATTGTGCAGGTTTTTTTTCCATAAAGCAGAAAGGAAGTTGAATTTTAGTTGGGATTTCTCATGTTGATGTTTCTAATTTTCAGGAGAGATGCATATTTCACATTAGTTTTTGTCTTATTTCTATTCTATATGTAGTTCTAGAGTTACAGACTTACTAAAAAGAATTCTGTTTCCTACAGCTGGCCTTGGCAGAGTTATATGAAGATGAAGCTAAAAGGCAGTCATTGTGTTCTGACAAGCCAACAGCTGCAAAGATGAGTAACCCAAAGGTATCACAGAGGTAAGAAATGTGTGGATAGGTGTTGTATTAGCTCACAAAACGTTGTCATTCTTGCTTGATCCCCTCCTTGTATAAAAAGCAATCTACAGCAAGTCATAATCGAAAATTGTGAATCCCTGCAATAAAGCATTGTCTGTCTTCTCAGAATGCTTTTTAAATTTATTTATTTATTTAGGAGCCTTTGTACTAATTGGTATTCCACGTATTCCAAAACACTTTAAACCCACTTCATATAAGATGCTATAAGCAAAATGCTGGGTTGCTCTTTCTTTACACAGACAAAACTTGGAAATTTGCTGTATCAGAAAGTTACTGCTGTTCTTTGCTTCTTCAAAATTCAGCAAACCAGCAGCTTGTGTGAAACTTGGCAAGTGAGCTGCTTTCAGGGTTGTGTTTATATCAGTGCCTGATGAGACAAATAGTGATTCTAAAAATTATTAGTAGGTTCCTTAGTAGGCTCCTGTTGGGGTGACAGAAATAAGAAGGGCTTCTTAATGAATTTGTCTGGGTTGGGCAGGTGGAAGGAAAGACACATATCTATATTTCAGTCCAGCTCTTGCTAACCCACAGTGTTTGCAGTTCGCATAACATTTGAAGATTCAGTGTAGTCTTGGATTTTTTTTTTACAAAAGAATCTTTCCAGTTTTTAATTATTTTTTTAAAATAATCTAAAGAAGTCTTTATAGCATTACTGACAGTGATGCCATAGCAAGTCTTGTATGGAGCTTGTTTTTCAATCTCTGCTGCCAATATGGATCTCTGTGTTTAAGGAGGTCAAGCAACAGAAGAGATCTTAGTCACCAGTCGTGCTTCAAGTGCACCGCAAATGCAAATCTCTTCAGGAACAGAGATTGTAGCAGACTGCGACACTTGGACACTTGTGGGGTTTTTTTGAGGGTTTTTGTTTCCTTTGGTGAAACCACCTAAGCTGACTAACCAGCTACATAGAGAAAAGTTTACAAATCAAGCAAGCAGCTTCATTTACCAATACGTATCATGAAGTTACAACTTCCTACTCCCAGCCAAAGGAAAAGCTGCAGTACTGTATCTCAAATACTTCAGTATGATAGTTGGCAAATACTTGTTATTTGTTGGCATTCATTCTGGAATCTGTGTGAGAAGGAAGAGATGAATTAGTAGACTTCAGTTTGCTCTCAGATGAACAGTGCATTAATTGCATGGAAACAGTGCTGCTCTTCTATGCTAGAAAAGTATAGTTCAGTTGGAATAGACCTATAGTGACCATCCAGTCCAACTGTTAATGCAAAATGACTCTGCCATACATGTGCCCTTTCCTGCTTATTCACTGAGAAGCATTCATGCCTGTATACTTTGGCAAAAAAAATCCAAACCAAACCAAACCCCAAAAACCAACCAAAACCCCAAAAACCAGAAAACACAACTTGACACGCTAAGTTTTTGAAAAAGAAGTAGTTTCAGAAGTTAGATATGAAGTTTATGTGCCATCCTCAAATGTTTTTTTTATTCTCTTGGCAGTCTTAAACTGGATTCTCTTAAAAGGTTGAGAAAACCAGAGAGAAGCATGAGCGATGACAAAGAAAACCAAAGGTATTTTTAAAACAAAATGAAAAAATAATTAAACAATTGTGAAGGTAATTGGGGTTTGTGTCACATTCACACTTTGCTCCATCCTCTTTTTTCAAAATGCATGTGAGCTAGGTCTGTCCTGCAAAGAGCTGGGGGACTTATTGGAGTGTTAGCTGTACACTCTTGTCGTAAAATTATATTTAGCAGAATCTGGCTGGAGTGATGTAGGACCTGTAGATGCCTTAACCTGTACAATTGTAAAGGTTGTAACTTACACTTGTACTCAAAAGCTTTTTTGCCTTTCTCGAGTATCCTGAATTGTTCTGTGTAGCTATTGTTCAAATATTTGAGTACTTCCTTTCTTTCTTGAATACAAATTCTGATAAGAATCCCCATTTCATCTCCTTATCACTATCTTTCTTTTAAATCTAATAATTAAAGATTTTCCATGTAAGTAGTAGTTGGGGTAATAAATACATATTTTTGTACAAAGGAGACATGTTACTCAGGTATTGACAATTATGTGGCATTATAAAAACAGTATGAATGTACAGTACCTTCATACCCAATACTGTTTTTTGGTAATTGTAAAATATGGTGGAATCAACACGTTATGAAATCATTGGTCTCTGAGTCAGTTTCAAATGGATTAACTCATTTGCCTTACCCCAAGTGGTTAAGTGTAAAAGTTGAGGAAAGTAGAAAGCACTTAGTAATTATTAATGCTTCCTGTAATCAAAGACAAAACACTCAGGTTTGCCAGATTTTGATTTATATACAGATTTTTTTTACAGCATCTATTTCGTTGGTATTTAGAGATTATAATGCCTTTCTCAAGATAATTCTCGAGGAATATCTTGATCCTTATTATCAAACAGAATTATTTGTAGTTCAACAGTTTGTCTTCTAGACCTAGTAATGGTGCTGTGGTGAAGAAAAAAACCCACAAATCAGCTTTCACAACAGTTCTGCAGGTTTTAAAATGCCTTGAAAGGTTAATTAAATTTATTAGAAAATTTCCATTTCTGATACTGTCAGGAATGGAAGTATGCTAGATGTTTGAATTAAAAAATCAAATTGTAGCACTGTTCATGTTTTCCAAGAATAGTTTTATACTTGTTCTGCTAAGGTGGTGTTAGATGTGAATCTATATTCTATCCAGTCCAGGCGCAGTCCCATGCACAGGACACCCCTAAGGAAATCAGTCTTTCTGGGAATAGGTGACAGCCACATAGGGCACCCTGCTGCCTCAGGACTATGTTCACTTAAAACTTACAGCTTTGCCCCCTAATCTTTGGGATCTGTCCAGAAGGCACCTTGGTTCTTTGTTAGTCAAATGTCTTTGGTGTAGTGCTGCTTGGATTGTTGGGAAGGTCAGAACCAAGTGAAACATTTATCAGAATGAAAAGGTTTTGTGCCAAATTTGTCTCTTTGTTCATTAATTTTTTTCTTCTGAGGAAAGATAAAAATTGTGCTTGTAATTTAAAGCATTGTTGCTTATGTGCATTACTATTCTAAAGATTTTATTCAGGTGACTCAGAATACAGAGGATTACAGATTTCTGGGGCTTCTAATAATCCAAGTAAAATTGTTGCTGAACTCTTCAAGGAAGCAAAAGAACATGGAGCTGTCCCATTAGATGAAGCCTCAAGAGCATCTGGTGATTTCAGTAAAGCTAAGGTAAAAGTTCAGAGATGGTTTGATCTCTCTTTACATTTGTGTCTCTGAAGTTCATCAAACCACAGCAGAGCAAGTGCCTCTTTCTGTGATTTGTAAATAGCAGATTTGCTCAACACAGATTTATACTGTCTGTGCTCAAATATCTTGCTCTAGAAAATAAAGAGAAAGAACCACACTATTTCAGAGGAAATCATTAGAAATCATCATGAACTGGAATTATATGCTTTGTTTTCAATTACAATTGATTAAATAAGAAACCAGACTAAATTTGCATCCCAAATCAAAATGTCTTACCTGTAGCATTGCTCCTAGAGAGTAGCGGTCAACAGTTAAGTGTCCATACGGAGGCTGGTGACAAGGTAGCCATGGAGGGACTGGTGCTGTTTAATGTCTTCATCAGTAACATAGACAGTGGGGTCGAGCACACCCTCAGCAACTCTGCAGGTGGCACCAGGCTGAGTGTTGCAGTTGATGTGCCTGAGGTCCAGGATGCCGTGCAGAGGGACCTGGACAAGCTGGAGAAGTGGGCTCATGGGAGCCTCATCAGGTCAATGCCAGGGGCAGGGTCCTGCATCTGCATCAGGACAACCCCCGGTATCAACACAGGCTGGAGAAGGAAGGGATTGAGAGCAGCTCTGGAGAAGGACTTGGGGGTACTGGTGGATGAAAAGTTGGACATGACCCAGCAGTATGCATTCACAGCCCAAACATGTCCTGGGCTGCATCACAAGAAGCGTGGGCACCAGGATGAGGAAGGTGATTCTGCCCCTCTACTCCACTCTGGTGAGACCCCACTTGGAGTGCTTCATCCTGATCTGGGGTCCACAGCACAAGAAGGGCATGGACCTGTTAGAGTGAGTCCAGAGGAAGGCCACAAAAATAATCAGAGGGATGGAGCATCTTTCCTATGAGGAAAGGCTGAGAGAGTTGGGATTGTTCAGCCTGGAGAAGACATGGGTCTGGGGAGACTTTATTGCAGCATTCCAGTACTTAAAGGGGGCCTATAGAAAAGATGGGGATAGACTTTTTAGCAGGGCCAGTTTTGGTAGGACAAGGGGTAAAGGTTTCAAACTAAAAGAGGGTAGATTTGCGCTAGATGTAAGAGAGACATTTTTTACAATGAGTGTGGTAAAACACTGGAATAGGTTGCTCAGGGAGGTGGTGTATGCCCCATCCCTGGAAACATTCAAGGTCAGGTGGGACTGGGCTCTGAGCAACGTGATGAAGTTGAAGATGTCCCTGCTTGTCACAGGAGAGCAGTTGGTGACATTTAAAGGTCTCTTCCAACCTGAAGTATTCTATGATTCTTATGTTGGAAAAAGTATACAGAACAGAAGCTGAAATGTGTCACACAAATCTTGTTTAGCCTGATTATAGCTGCTAGATATAATTTTCCACTTAGAAAATACATGATATAACAGTCCTTGCTTTTTATCACAGAAGCAGCTTGTGGATGCCTTTTTTTTTTTTGCACCTAGGTAAGAATTTTAATAAACTGTTTCAGATAATTGTTTTATAAGCTTTTCTATGTATTTTTTTCAGTCATTTTCTGGTGGTGGATACAGATTGGGTGACTCATCACAAAAGCACTCTGAATACATATATGGAGAAAATCAGGATGTAAGTAAAATTCATAGCAGAAAACAGAACCTCCAGCAGAGGCCTGCTTAATCATGTTTACAGTTTGAAATGCCAGTATTGCTGTAACTATGTCTATGAGGAAAAAATAATATCTATATATTAGATAAGTGTTCAGTAGATATTGTTGAAGCGTCCACAGAGAACAGATGTGCATTGGATATCCCTAAGGCCTCCATTATGGAATTGTCAAATGTAAATTACTTTAAAATTCTTAACACACCTCCTTTTCAGTTATTTTCCACCAGGTGTTGTCCTGGATTCTCTTAGCTATGCTAACATTTTAATCCTTTTGGGAATTGATTCTTCTTGTGGCTTGCAAAGCAGCCAATCTCAGATTGGAGGGCATGGATGTATTCTAGGAAAGGTGAAGCAGCAGGTTAGAGGCCTTTCTTTCCCATCACTTAAAAAGCAGGATGTGAAGGAGAGGGTGGGGAGAAGCAAAGTTCTCTGCACTTTGCTGTTTTTGTGAATGGCTAAAGCAAATCTTCAGCTTGTCTAGAAACAAACCCAAGAAATTACTAAAGCCAAAGAATGTGGTTCTGGCTAGGGGGTGCTGTCGTGCCACACAAGGAGCTGCTGCCTTCCACTCTCCAACAGCCAGCTGTACCAGAGAGCATCTTGTTGGAGTGGGCTTTTCATAACTGGGAGCAGAAATAGTTTTCTAAGGGAAGCCAGTTTTACTGGCTAGGGAAGCCTAGTTTTGCTGGATGGCAAAACACTTAGAAGGAAAAGAGGTGCAAGTTTTGAAGCTGAAGGGTCCTGGCTGGATCTTTCATGTGGGATGTAGCAAAATAAGAAGGGAGCAAAGGAGGCTGGTTTCCAGGATTCTTAGTACTTGAACCGAATGGAGGTACTTTCAGCTTGATTGGAGCTCAGCATCTAATAATTTGAGAAAAGAGTAATTTTTGCTGTAACTGATGTATCAGCAGTAATTTGTAATTTATGGGTTTATTTCTTAATTTATCAATAAGAATGTTAAAGTAATTGGAACACTGTGAAGATTACTACACCCTCACTGTATCATACTTTGTCATGGATAACAGATTAAGAGATTCTTTTTCCCGAGGTAGGAGAGTGGTCTAGAAGAAGATAGTAATCTATAACTATTGGAATTTCTCAAAAAGAATCTAACAATGACAATTGTAGTGCAATGTATTGTTCTTATTTTGTCGTTTGCTTTCTTGTTTGTGGTCTGGTACAAAATCTGTTAAGTATAGATCAAAACTTCTATAACAAGTCTGTATGAAATTGTACTGCCTTATTTGTCTTTCTTAACTTTTTTATTTCACTGGTTTTGCTTCATAGGTTCAAATTTTGCTGAAACTGTGGAGGAATGGATTCAGTTTAGATGATGGCGAGTTGAGATCCTATTCAGATCCAACAAATGCTCAGTTTCTTGAGTCTGTTAAAAGAGGGTGAGTTAAAATGGCAACTCTTTTGAGGTATGTCTTTGAAGTGGAGTGAAGAAAAATGCCTTCTCCACATGCTTATTAAAAGCTCCAGACTTCTCCTTTGCCTGAACCCATAAAATATAGTCTGTATTTGTCACCAGATGCATGGGGCACTTAAAAATTTGGAATACTTTGGTTCCTTTGAGGGTTTAACTCTGAATGGTACTTGTTACAACAGCTTTTGTATTCACATTTTTTTCCTAGCTCATTCTATGATTCAGCTGTCAGTATGTTTTGACTGTCAGTTCACGGATTTTTTTTCTTCTTTTAGGATGAAATCAATTCATAAAATAATTGATGTGACTTTCAAAGTAAACATAATATTACTATTGACTCATACTGTGTGTGTACTTTTTGGATAATTTCTTTTTGCAGTCCAGGATGAAATTGGAAAATTTTTATTTTTGTAATTAAGGGAAATTCCTGTGGAGCTGCAGCGACTTGTTCATGGTGGCCAGGTTAATTTGGATATGGAAGATCACCAAGAACAGGAATATGTGAAGCCCAGACTGCGATTCAAAGCTTTCAGTGGCGAAGGGCAAAAACTTGGAAGGTGAAAAAACTAGATTTTCTGTTCTTTGCTCTGTATTCATATGCTCTTTCATTCCTGTGATTGAAAATTTCAGACTACTTTGTCATGGTTCCATTAATAATACCTGGTTTGGTTCTTTTCCAATCCTATAGCCTTACACCTGAAATAGTCAGCACACCTTCTTCCCCAGAGGAGGAGGAGAAATCCATTCTTAATGCACCTGTTCTGATTGATGATTCCATGCCAGCAACTAAAATTCAAATTAGATTAGCAGACGGAAGCCGATTAATACAAAGATTTAATCAAACACACAGGTAAATTGATTCTGCATCAATGCAGGTAACATTAACTATTTCTATAAGTTTGTGCTTTGTCATTAAATGAGTCTCAGCAAGACATCAAAAAGGGGGAAATACCAGCCTTACTGGGATGTATAGTTCTGTGTCACTTTGATTACATGGATCTGTGATAAACTGACTTCCAAAAATTCTATACTTACAATATCTTTGATAACTGCAACTTTTATACAAACTTCTATAACCAATTATATCCTTTGATTTTTTTAAGGACGTAGTACAAGCCATAACTGTTCCTAGGACAACTGAAATCTGGATGGCCCCACTCTTATGTAGTCATCCCAGTCCTGGGCCCTCCTTGGGAGGACCAGGTGGATGACTTGGAAAACACTGTGAAAGCACTTTATTGCAAAGTGTGGAGTATAGTCTCAACTGGAATATAGTCCACACTATGGGCAGAGAAATCCTGTGGCCCGTAATCAAGAATTCCAGCTTTCTACCTTGTTATACTTGAGGCTGTGACAAATAATGAGATTGGCTATAAGTGTAGACTGCAGCCCATATGCAGAAGGGTATATAGACACTTCATGCAATTCCAGCATGTGGGTTGGACATAATACTGAGACCCAGCTTTTGTTTTGTTTTGGATGGCCATCTCCTAAGAATTGGCAGTGTGTGAACTTGATGGAGGTTTTAGATTTGTTAGTAGCTTTGCTGATAAGAGCTTGCCACCAATTTTATTGACATTGTTGGGGCAGTGCCACAAACTGTGTTGGCCAACCCCATTTATTTGCCTAAGAGGTTGTGTTAGTGCAAGGTTCTGCAAAGCTCTGCTGTCCACTGTGTGGCTGAGAGAACTTTGGGCAGAGAGCAGAGATTTTGGCAGCAGTTCCACCCATGCTTAAGCAGTGTTAAAGTCAGTCTTGATTTGAAATCTGCACAATTGTGTTAGAACATGGCTGCAACTTGAATCCTAACTTGGAGATGGTGTTAGCATAGACCCAATTCCATGTTAATATTGTTACATGGAGAGCTCATCTGTTTCCTTTTTTTCCTCCTGGCTCAGAATAAGGACAATGTGTAGCTTTCTTTACCTGACAGTATACACAGACCACAGTGAGGAAATTTTAGCTGAGATGCCAGTATGGAGGAAGATACAGCAATATTCTTTGATACTTTAGACCTGATAATGTATACTGAGAGTACAGGCCCAGATCCTTTCTTCACAACACCTGCTGGAGAAGTGACTGAGACAAACCATGGGGCTTATTGGGAGCCTCTGTAGCTGAGTTGTGTGTTCTTCTGTCTGCATGAAAGGGTAGAAGTGGTAAACTTGCCAGTAATGTCTGTAACAACCTAGGTTGTGTTGACAGGAGCTTATTTTAAACATTATTAGCTTACTCTTGACTGTGAATCTTTATGGTTATCTTTGACATATATACGATCAAAATCAGCTGCTAAAGTGCATTATTTATATCATAGGTGTTGAAGACTGATAGAAAGCTGAAATCCCTGCTTATTTGGCTACAGTAAATTTGCCAACTTATTAATTACAAAAGATCTTCACAGATTTATTCTCAGCTTAGTGTCTTAATAGAAAAACCTCACATTTCAGGGTTTTATCTCTAAAATACTATTTTTTAATCCATGTATTATAAAATTAAATTATTCTTGTTATACTGTTGATGTGATTGTTTTATTAACTATAGTTCAGAAGTTCACTGCCAAGTGAAAGTAGGGCAAACCTCTTGCTGTTGAAGTGCATTAATAATTCCCCTCTGCTTTCTCTTCACTGTGACCATATATTTTAAGATTCTTTCTTCCATTAATAATTTCACCTTTTTGGAATATACTAATTAATAATGAAACTTTTGAAGTGATGTTAAAATTATTGACTTCCTGTGTTAGGTATCGGTTTGCAATATACTTTCTTGTTACAAATTTTGTTTCCATTATTTGAGAAAACAAGCAACATTCACTATAATTTTTCAGGGGTTTTTTCATGCAAGAATCAAAAAATTGTAGGCTACAATCATTAGTTATCTGGATCAAAGAGAAATGTGAAATCTAGAACTTACTTAGTGGTTTAGTCTGCTTGATGGTTTTGTGTTCTCTGATCATCTTAATGTTCAGAGCTATATGTCAGATGGAATCATACAGAGTTTTCATGTCCTTATCCTTTTCACAGGATTAAGCATATTCGAGATTTCATTATCCAGTCCCGTCCAGCTTTTGCAACAACGGATTTTGTTCTTGTGACTACCTTCCCAAATAAAGAGCTAACAGATGAAAGCCTGACACTACAAGAAGCAGATATACTTAACACTGTGATTCTTCAGCAATTAAAGTAATCTTATGGTTGTTGTACAGTATAGGGACCCTGCTGTACTGTCATACAATAGTTTCCAGCAGATGAAAGAAAGGAGATATCCGTGTCTTTTTATTTCCTCATTTCCAGGGATCATATTTTTGGATTTAATGTCTTCCAGCCATAACATATCTAACTTTTTTATTTTGATTTCTCAACATTATTCAACCTTTTTTCAATGTTAAAATTAAGCTTCTGTATGTTAGTATGTTTCAAACCACATCTTATACTAAATGTGAAACTAGATAGGACTTTGTGACTCATTGTTTTGAGGGGGGTGGGGAAAGGAGCATTTTTCTGAAGGGGACAGTATCTTTCATACAGTTGGTAAGATTTGCACTATGGAAATGTTCTATGCTGCATTGACAAACAGCCATTTGAAAACTTAGACTGTAGGTTATGTTTACCTTGCAAACTGTATTAATATTAAGGTGTTCTTTTTAATAAGTTTACAGATAATTAATGCCCGAATATAATTTTTGTACGTTCTATTTGTAGTGTTTCATGGTGCAATATAATATTTATATTCTAGTTTTTATGTCATTTTCCTTGTATTGTTGCTCGTATGAGTGAATCAGTTCAGGAGATGCAAACCTCAGCTGTTGCAGACTATAATAGAATGTTCTTATTTGTGTTTTACTTGTGGTACTTGTGATGAAAATAAATATGAATTTTTTTCTTCTTGGAAGTTCTAGAAATGTGAGACACCACTGTCATCTGGGGAAATGGTGTGATTTAGAGGAGGCCTGTGGTCATTTTGAATCTGAATATGCAGTTGGACCCTATGCAGCAACATGATTCTTTACACAGTTACTTAAACAACCCCAAACAAAAATACACTGAGGTGCACAAACACAGAACTGGTCTACTTTTGTGCATGCAAGTGACAGCATAAATGTGTTAATTGGTCATGTATTTTTGACCTGAATTTCAGTTCTTTGTATTTGGAATTTTGGCCAAAGGCATTTTGTAGTATTCAGTGGGGATTTGGTTGTGCAGCTTTCACTGTGTTTGTTTGGAAGCTGTGTAATTAAGCCCCTTAATCTTCAAAATGATGTATTTTTTCAAATAACTTGCCCCAACCCTGCAGAAAGCAGGTAGGAGTCTTATGTTGGGGAAACTGGCTGCTGTGCTTTAGTAGTATGCAGTTTTTTAGTATTTTTGGATTTATATCAGATGAGTGGATCACACTCTGAAGGAGGGTAGATGGGCTGTATCTCTTGTACCAATGTGTGTTAAAAATTATTGTTTTCCATGATTATTTTGTTCTGAAAATATCAATACTTGTTTATTTATGTTAAGGTTATAATTGCATAGTATATTCTTATATTTTTACCTCAAAGTAGATATTTGACTAAGTAGATTTTAAACATGCAATTGTATTTGAAGTATTTTGTTTTGCAGTCTGAATATCTGCATGATTCTAATCATAGTTCATTTCATGTGCTAAGTAATTAAAGTTTTATGTTAAAGATCGCAGACAAGACTTCTTGTATTATTCCAAATTTATGTTGTGATAAAGTGGTGATTGTGTTGTGTGCCAGATATTTAAGCCTAAACATGAAGGAATTGTCATGTACTATGCATATGTTTTATATACTATATACTAACAATTCTCTATATAAATGTGAGGCCAAAGTTCGTGATAGCAATTTTGGGCAGTTTGTGGTTTGGGCATATTTCAGTTCAGAATATAGGTAAAGTTACATTGCTTATTACTTCTGAAGACCATTATGGATTAAGCAGTGATGTATGAAGAAAAGGGGTTCACGAAATTGTTGAGTTTTTTCCCTCTTATGCCAAAACCTACAACTATGTATTATCACAGTCTCTTTGTTTCAAATACCTGTTAAATCTTAGTGTTTAATAGCAGCTGAGAGTAACTGGGGGTCCCAGAAGTTGACATTATTTTGTCAAGCACCAAGAAAATGTATCAATGCCTATGTTTAAATATTTCACTGCTTCTCAGTACTTGAAAGCCTATGGAATCTTCCATCTCATAATTTTATGTCATAGCTTTTATTACCATAAATTCTCACTCATTTAGCTAACATCTTGGCATTTTTGGCATGAAACTGTTCTTTGAGTGCAGACCTATGTGGATATGCAGTTAAGACTGGCTAAAAGGGAGAAAGAACTTGGTAAAGAATGATGATCTTCCCCTCACAGGAAGGCTACTGAGCTCGGGAGTTCCATTTAGTTTCCATTAAATACAGTAATAATCCTATTGCTTGCTCTTGTAGGCAGCTTATGAAAGGCTCAGGCTTCATCTCTGCTTGACTTTCCTAGAAATCCTTTATCACATAAGAGCCAAATAATCAAAACCTTAATGTTTTCTTTAAAGAAAACTCCTCTGTAATCATTTATTCTAGATAAACATAGCCTTGTTAGTTTTTGTTTGTTTTTTGTTTCTCAGCAGCGCATTGAGATGTTTATAAACATTCTGCTTTAATTAAACTACTGGACACACTTGTATAATTAGCATATATTAACAGTTATCTCATGCTGTACTTGCTCTTTGGTGAAAATCTGTCCAATATTAAATGAAGCAAGGAAGAGCACACAAGTACTCTGAGGTGCTATTTGCTAGCTCACTGCTTAGTTGCTTGCACTAAGTTACAGCTCCCATGGTCTTTAAATTATCTTCTTCTGTGCAGGGAGAAGAGACAGAGATGCACCTCCCCTTGCTCATGCAAAGCTGGCAGGCCTCAGTGTAGGCATGTGCTGCTCTCTGGGCAGGTGAGACAGTGAGCAGCAAGAGTCTGGGATAACAAATACTGAGTCAATGGCATGCCAAAGGAATGTGGTGTTTCTGTAGGATGGGTATAGTTAGAATATGTTCCTGAAAACATTAAAAGTGGGACTGGTTCTATTTAGCCTGGAAAGCACTGGCCCTGGAATGGGGTTAGATGAAAACAGTGCAGCAGAACCATTTACACCCATTTGAGGTTTACAGAATTGACTTTGTGACTGGGAAGTTATTTTAATCCCTGCGTTTGTTATTAGTGAGTTTGATCAAGTTTGAGTTTATGGTGCTGGTTCTGCTTCTTAAGGACCTCTCTTTCGAGATAGCATTTCCATTGAGTCTTTGGTCCTAAGTTAAATTTCTTATCTTAAAATAGCTCAAAACAGGTAACTTACAAGGAAGAAAACAGGAATGAGGTGACTTAAAGTGGGCAGTTACTTCACAGGGGGGAAAGTATGAGAGGACTGTTTGGCAGAGAAAAGCATAACACAAATTAGAAGCTCATACAAAGCTGGAAATTCAGTTCCGGTATTCTCAAAGGGAAATTCAAACACATTTTTCAATGGTTGAACTACTGGAATGAACCAGCCTTGAAAATCAGCTTCTCTTTTTTTGCTGGTTATTTTTGTTTATTTGTTTTGTTTCTTCTTTGTTTGTTTAATTCTCATTGTTATGCTGGCTTTCTGTAAGATTGGTTTTAATTAAACCAAATTTATTTGGGTTTGCTACTGAGACAAAGTAAAATAAGATGGCTTAATTTTTGAAAAGCAAGTTGTTTTGCCATTTTCTATTCAAAATTAATAAATTCTGATATATGTTTCATATTTAAGGGGCTGGAGATGTTACGCACATCACTGTACATCTTCAAAATTTCCATTACAGGCCTTCCAAAAAAAGTCTGCTCAAAATCAAAGAATTCAGATTACAGACTAGAACTCAACTTCTTACACTTCTTAGTTGCAATTCTCCTTTAGTAATGGTCTTCTTCTGCCCATAATCGAAGAGCTCCCTGGCAGCACATCTGAATGTTAAAGCAAAGAAACTGTGTTTAAAAGCTTTTTCATCTAAAACTGAGAAATGGGGAGGGTTCTTTTCCGTTCACTGCGAGCTGTCTGCTCTGGAGTTAAGTATGTGATCTACAAGCTGTGTCATTTAGCTCTTTGTCAGGGATATGAGAAGGTAGATTTGTTATTCCACACTGTGTTAAGATGAACCAAGAAAGAAATTCTTAACTGTGGAATTAAAAAAAAATCCTTTAGGGAATTATTCTGGAAGAGCTAAATTTTACTTTGATAAACCTTCTTCAGTCCAAATTAACTTGGTGAGATCTTAGACCATTTAAATACTAATGAGGAAGAATTCACAAATGGGAATAACCATGAGTTATTTTTCTAATATGATGTTTCTAGCTGAATTTTGAATAGAAGGAATTGTTTATGCAAGGCCATGGAATTGGTATTTATTTCATGGAATCCTTAGTGTCTTACTAGGTGCTGATATAAGAATTTTGAATTGTCTATTCTAGAAAAAGAAAAACCAAAACCATAGTGTTTACTAGCTCTAACCTTAACACTGCCAAATAATTGCACTTTGAGGACAAAATAACTTTTCTGATTTCCAAATTAAATTTTCATTTTCATGAACTTTTTAATGGCAATAACTATCTACAGTGTTTTGCACCAATGAAAACCTCAGAACTTCAGTGGCTGCCTTGTGCAAATTGCAGACAAATGTTCTATTTCAGTGCAAAGAATTAATTTCTGTTTAACTTACAACTGTTCCTAATCAAGTTACATTAAGCCATCATTAATCAAATGTCCACAGCGTAAATGTCCTTACAGTCTTTCATGACAATTTAGTCCATTTTAAACTCGATTTTGCCAACCAATACCTCAGCCTGAATGTGAAAATGAAAGTGCTAGTTTTTTTTAAATCTTGAAGTTAATAGAGAAAAACATAGATAATATATTTACTTCTATTTGCATTTGAATTCTTCTTCACTTAGCAAACTGACTCTTGGTATAAGAAATTTTTAATAGAGAAGACTTCAGCTCCGAATGCAGAAAAGTGCTGCCACTTTTTGTCCATGAATGAGTACCTCAATACATGTCAACAGTAGTTTCCACTTTTTTATTTATCACTTTTTTTAGTATTGGTTCTCTTGTTTTGATAGTTTTCGCATGTATACTTTCACCTCTTTTACTATAGAATTATATTCCTGCATATTGTTATTAATGCAGGACTTCTTCCCACAGCAGCCCTCAGATCCTCTAGCCTAAAAGGAATCATTGAAAGCAGAGGAGGAAGCATAAGTGGATATAGGCAAATGATTATGTTAAAATGTTTTTTACTAAATTATTTGCTCCTGCTCTTGTAGTCTAATAATTTGTTTCATTTTCCAGGGCCTATTCCTGAACACCGCATTTCATGGAAACACACACAGACCTTAGACCCAGTTGGAACTGCTTGTTAACTTAGGCCACCACAAAAAAATTGTAAGCTAGGACTTGGTTGCTGAGAGGAGTGAATGTTTCAGTGGAGAGATCAGACAATTAGACCTTAAAAGGATCTGCTCAGTGTTCAGGTTCACTTTTTTCCCCTCTCTCTTAAATCCCAAGACTAGAAAAGTTTGGATAAACCACACACACCCCGCCATCAAAGGACTCAATAATATATGAGGTTGACTTAGCTAGTACTTCCTGTATTCCTGTTGTTGCAGAACCTGGCCTTTGGTATACAGTTCTGTCTGGGTTTTGTGTGTTTATAACAGTATCTCATGGCCCAAGCTAAGAAAGAAGCTTAGGTCATACATATGATAAGGATGTGGAATAAGTCATAGTGTCAGCAAATTAATAAATGTGAGAAAACCAGAAGCTTGAAAGGATTTTGGAAGAACTTTGATTCTTCACATTTCTTCTCTAACCTCTTCCACACAGAGATTTTCACTTATTTACTCATCTAAACATTATTTTAGGTGTGCACAGAAAGTCTCTTTAAGTTCTGTATGTCTTCCTAAGCAATTCCTATTGGCCTGCCTGTAGGCCCCCATGAGAATAATGAACTTTATGTTCAATGCTTGCATCCTAGTTTTTTTGTGGCTGGTTTCATGTATCTCAGCATGTCTGCAGTTCTGAAAAATACTGGCTGCCTGGTTGTAGTTGCAGTCTTCAGGCCCTACTGCAAGAAAACTTAGAAACAATAAAAAAATCAGATTCATGACTGTGTTATTGTTCCCATCAATTCTATCTCCTACTGCTTTGACTGATATCCAGTATCAGAACATGTCAACCTGGCAAGGTCTGTTTGCCTTCGTTGTCTCTGTGAGTGTTATTACCCAACCAACTGCGCAACCAGAGAAGGTAGAGATGACCTGGAGTTAGTGATTTCCAAATGGCCTTTACTCATAGTCAAGGACACCAGCAAACACGCATTTAGTGTTATGAATTTTCGTAGAAGAGTAGCCTATCCAAGCTAGGAGTGTGCCACTGGCTTTGTACAAGCACAGTAACTACTTGTTAAGTGCTGTTACGATAGTGAGATGTTTAGAAAGCTACATTTTGCTAACAGGCTTGCTATGAAGATGATTAGAGAGATAGAGCACCTCTCCTATAAGGAAAGACAGAGAGTTGGGATTGTTCATCCTGGAAAAGAGAAGGCTTTGGGGTGACCTAGTTGCAGCCTTCCAGTACCCAAAGGGAGCCTACAGGAATGATGGAGAGGGACTATTTATAAGAGCATGTAGTGACAAGGATGAGGGGGAATGGCTTCAAACTGGAAGTAGTTTTAGATTAGATGTTAAAAGAAATTAGAAGAAATTAGAGAATTCTCTGTGAGAGAGGTGAGGCACTGGAACGGGTTGTCGAGAGAAGTTGTGGATGCCCCATCCTTGGAAGTGGTCAAGGCCAGGCTGGGTGTCGCATGCCAGGCAGTTTGGAATCTAGATGATTTTTAAGCTCCCTTTCAACCTAAACCTTTCTACGATTCCATGGTACTCTTAGATGAACAAATCAGTCTTTTTCCTGTAGAGTAACAATGTGATAGTCAATAATCTGGATTTTTGTAATATATTCAGTGAACTTGAGATTCTGTAGCATTGTTATAGAAAACTTGTCCACAGTTATAAGGATATTTAATTCCTGCAGCACAGGGTTAAAAAACTATGCTATTATAGTCATGGTCATAGCAAATTATTAGGGGGAGTTTTTTTCTCCTGTCTTTATCTTGTCATTCTGAGGGAGGAATAGATTATAATTCATATCAGGTATTTCTCCTAGAAAAGCTTCAACAGATGTGATGATGAAAGACACTGCTTTTTTATTTCCGCTATCATAGCACCCACAGAGCTTTCAGTCTGCACTTCCCATGAAGGTGGCTGCCCATCTCTGATAATGTCATTCCTTTTTTTCTATTCTTGCCTTCTTAAACATCTGTCACTGAAACTGAAGGAGTCTTCTGACAACAAAGTCTCGTTCTGTACTATCAGCATCTCATCTATTATGTTACACCTCATCTCTTTTATTTGGTCTGCAGCTTATGCTTCTGCTTGAGTAACTAATTGCTTGGGTGGCTGATCATATTAGTTTGTATTCCAAGGATTCACCTTCTTTCTGAGAGCCATATTTTTGTCCATGTTTAAGAAATTATTTGGAAGACATATTAAAAGAGAAGAAAAGAAAACAACTCTTTCTCAACTCAGTAATGAAAGAGTGTCACATTTCATGCAAACATCACTGGCAGGCTTTGCTTTCTACTCTGCACTTTTTTTTTCCCCATAGCTAAGCTAAATTTTTCATATCAAAAACCTTGATTCTGTTTTGATGTTTTTGACTAAGTGGACAATTATCATGTTTAACTTAAGTTCAGGGCACTTTGGCAGTATTGCCATCCCAGTTTTACCCCAGTAATGGGATTTTAGCCATCATCGCAGCTGATCTGTCAACCCGTGACATGCTAAAAACTGCAGATAGTGCAACCTATTTTGTGGGAGAACTTCCCCTTTCTATTGTTTTTATTTTCTCTTGTTCCTCTGTGTTCTAAAGCAGAACAGATGTAATTGCTGTAGAAGTCAGCAGGAATTTGTTCTCATTCTGTGATCCAATGGGTTTTATAGATAAGGAAGTTAAAAGGCAAACAAAACTAAAAAAATCTTGGGCAGCAAGTGACTCTTCTTATGATCTTCCTCTGAGTACTGCATCAGAGGTTAAACAAGGCCAAGTGCAGGGTCCTGCAACTGCATCAGGGCAACCCTAGATATCAACATAGGCTGGGGAATGAAGGGATTGGGGGCAGCTCTGTGGGGAAGGACTTGCAGGGTGCTGGTGGATGAAACGCTGGGCATGATCCAGAAATGTGCAATTGCAGCCCAGAGAGCCAAACATGTCCTGGGCTGCACCAAAAGAAGAGATGATTCTGCCCCTCTTCTCTGCTCTCATGAGAGCTCACCTGAAGTGCTGTGTCCAGTTCTGGGGTCCTCAGCATAGGAATGAGGAGTGAGTCTAACAAAGGGCCACAAAAGGAAAGAGAGAGCTGGAGCACCTCTCCTATGAAGCCAGTCTGAGAGACTTGGGGTTGTTCAGCCTGGAAAAAGAGAAGGTTCCAGGGAAACCTTATTGCAGTCTTTCGGTACTTAAAGGGGGGCCTGTAAGAAAGATGGGGACAGACTTTTTGGCAAGGCCTGTTGCAATGGGACAAGATGTAAAGGTTTTAAACTAAAAGAGCAGACTAGAGATGAAGGAATTTTTTTATGGTAAGGGTGGTGAGACACCAGAACTGGATGCCCAGAGACGTGGTGGATCCCCCATCCCTGGAAACATTCAAGGTCAGGTTGGACTGGGCTCTGATGTAGACAAAAATGTCCCTGCTCAGTGCAGAGGAGGGTTTGGACTAGGTGACCTTCCCTTCCAACCCAAACTGCTCTATGAGTCTATGAATTGCCTAGCAGAGGGAAAACAGACAGATGTGATGCACATGTCAAATGAAAAGATAAAGGTTTGTGGACCTGTCAGGACCACTGTCACTAGTGATAACTCTTTGAAGAAGGATTTCTTTCCCCTTATTTCACAAATGATGGGAATAGGCATTAAGAAAAGGAATGGCCCCAAAGACTAAAACACAATCTTTGCTCTTAGAATCATGACTTCATGAACTTTTAAAATATGACTTAGTTTTGTATTGTATACTGGCTAGATTATGATTTAGGGTAGAATTATTACCCAGAAGAACTTTTCAGTTTTCTTCTGGTTTCTTTAGAATTATTTCTTTGAATGATGTGATTAATGAATGTAATTTCTTTCTGAGGTTTTTTTTTGGCAGGGGGGGAGGGAAGTAACAATGGAAGTAGATTTAACATGCATCTATGAGCTGAGCAAGACAGGATTATTTTTTACCTTCTGTTAGTAGACTGTTTTCTTTTGCTCTCTATATAAGCAAATAAATTAATAAAATTCTCATGCAGCAACAAATATAAATATGTAGAAGCTATCAAACAGAAAAACAAAAATGCAGTATTATAAAATAGCAGTCAGTGACTCTGACTTGTGATTGGGAATTTGGATAGGTCTTCTCTGTTATATTTTAAAGTAGACAACCAAGATGCAGCACTGCACCTGAATATTTATTGTAAATGGTTTGTGCAACATGCATCTCACCAAGTGCTTTGTGCCTTATGGCTGTGATAGTCATGAGATGCTGCATACCAAAATTTAATGTCAGCAGACAGAAACATCTCTGTAGTTTGATGGATCTGTGTTTGTGCATACAGCAATAGATAGAAAATCATTTTTGGAATCTCCTCGGATACATCTCTTCTGTTCATTCAAGTTAATAGAAATATAGAAGATTACTTTCTGTCCTTATGTAAATGTTATAGAGAAGAATTTCAAGAGCAGTACACAATGGTTTCTTTTCCTGTGGTAAAAGTTTTAGATTAAGTTCCTACTGATATTGAAAAGATGGGAAGCAAACCAGTGCTAAGAGCCTCGGGGAACTTCCACTGTATAAGAACTCCAAAGAATTGGTTGGTAAATATTTTTAAAGTAAGTACTGTATGAGTTCTGCATAGATTTCAATACATGAGTGCATGGTAGGAGAAAGTCAACAGTTCTATGGGTAAAATTTAAAAGAAGAAGTTTTGGTTACTAGGGAAGTTATGAAAATAATTAATTCCAGAAAGAATTGGATGATAGCCATTTAGTCAATTTGACCTAAGTCAAATATGTGAGAGTTTTCAGCAAGCCAAAGCATTATGACAGCCAGTATAGATCAAATTAAGTAAAATCATATGCTTCCCATCTTTTAATCTTTTAACTTGAAGTAATTTTGAAATGAAAGCTTTTTGAATGGGAAGAAAACCAGGAATGTGTCATTTTGAATACAAAGGAAGGAAAGAATTAATTTCTTATTTCCAATTGAAATTCATATTTCAGGAAATATGAACCCTGTGTAGCTGGTTTGAGTGACTACAACTTGCATTTTTTTTCACAGAAGTTGTTGGCCAAAGTATTTTCCAGATCTGTGCAATCTTTACTCCCTTGGTTTATGCAAAATTTACATGACATAATTCCTAAACCAAAAACACTGTCTCTCCAGGACTTACTTTCAGATTGTTATCAAGAGCAAAAGTCTCCAGGGCAGTTTTATTATTTATATGCTCGATAGCTATTGTTCCTGTTGAAATAGAAAGCTGATGACCAAAATTGAATTCAGAGCTTACATTTCTTTGATGGTCCTCAAAACTCTGAGAATGGGATTCAGTTCAAAGATTAGGGCACTTAAATGTAGGTATCTACCTGTGCACATGTATGGATGAGTGAAATGCCCAGCTCCCATTCTGTTCAGTGGAGGTTTAGGGCTTGATCAGGCAGCTACCCACAGTCAGATTCCTGGAGCTTTTCCGTCTCTGAAGACACCATGAAGTCAACAGACTCGACACCTGACTTTTGAGACTGTAAGTCTGTATGAAGGGAGTCTAGAGATACGTGGGTTACTACAGGGTATTTCAAATGTCTCTACTTCCTGTGTGGGGACAAATGAGTCAAACCCCTTGTGAGTGCCATATTTCAGTTTAGAGATTTATTTGGTTTACCCTAAAGTAACCGCACATACTTTGGCAGCTGCTGGTGTTCAGCTGCCTGCATGTGCTGGCCAGATCTCCACTGGCTATATGAGTTTTGAAACTTAATTCATGTTTCTTAACCTGTGAACTGACTCACTTTGGCTGTCTGTCACTCTCAAAACAGGACTTTAAACTTTTTTTAAATTTTATTTTCCTGTAGTCTTTGGTGGCACAACTTAATATTTTTCAGACTATAGGATATTTTCATTTACATATGTGGCACCCATTATTTCCCTTTCTTTCTTGTATTACCACATTTCATTACAAAAATATCTATTACACTGAAATTAGGAACTTGAAGTAAAGGCTCCTTGGTTATGAAAAAAACCTGCCCCAAAAATATTAGAATTATTCCCCAGATAAGCATAAGAAGCAGTAAAAATTCTGTATTTCTTTAGCTACCTCTTGTTATCCAGCATATTTTTGACAACACATAAATTGTAATAGTGGTTCTATGGTGCTGGTGATGGTTGCATGTCTGTCTTATTTGGCAGGCTCCAGATACATTATACTCTGTATGGCTTCACTGGTAGTCCTCTGCACAAAGTTCAAGGCTGATTGATGGTACAGTTTGGTGTACTGATCTTTAGCAATAGCTGTAGTAGTGGAACACCTTAATAAATGCTGTTCAAGGCCAGTTTCAAGGCTGGACATTATCACCTAATAACTTTGATCAGAGTGGTGGCAAATATTTGCACAGTGCATGTATGTGGATTCAGTCTGTTGTATTTTATTTACAGAGTAACTTTTTGGAATAGGGTCTGTCTGAGGTCTACTGTGGAAATTGAGATTCATGGTTTCCACAGAACTATGCTCTTGCAGACCTCTTCCCCTCATCTTCTGACTCCATCCTATTGTATCTCCTCAGAGCCACACTGTCATGCCCTCCTTTAACCTTTTATTCCTCCCTAACCATTGTTACCTAATGCAAGCTTATTTCTGTGCTGTTTGTATTCTGTTCCTTTCTTGCTTCACAGCTTGCTGAATGCACATTAAAAAAAAAATCACATTCTGGAGCACTGCTTTTAAGTGCTGTTCTGGCTCGCCATCAACTGAATTTATACCTGCTTCACTCAAGTGATGCTGCTTCACAATGTCTTTAGTTGGGCCCAAGACTCAAAATCAGTACCCCATCCTCACCCTTGGTCACCCACCAGCAATCTCTGTCACTGTCTGTGTACTCCTTCAAATGTTGTCTTGCTTTCTGCATAACTGTTGATAAGAGATAGCCTTCCCTAGCCATTCTCCTAACAAAACATTCACCCAAGTGTTTCCTCCTTGCATTGCAGTATTTTTCCTCTCCTCTCCTCTCCTCTCCTCTCTCCCGCTACATCCATTCATATTTTTGCTGCAAAGGGTGTTATCTATGCTGTCACCTGTCCTCCCTTGCTACCTTGTCCTGCATTCCTTATAGTACCAAATAAAAACTTTTCTTTTTTTATTTCCAAGGAGCTTTGTACCTTAACCCTCACCTCTCTGCCATCTGGTATTAACTGTCTATTCTCATGTTTTAGACCTGACCAGATCAAGATGCTTTGATGTCAGTGATAAACTTGATCTAAACAGACCTCTTGGTCTCTTCAGACCACTAGCTGACATTCTGGCAATGCTGCCTCATTGATTCCTTGCCCTCTTCTAGATGGATGGTTTCACCTTGTCTTTTCCTTGGATTGTGACATCCTTGGAAGAAGCACAGTGGTTTTGTTCTGTCTTTGTACAATTCTTACACCAAGTCCTTATCTGTGTGGAAATAACATCAGTAATAAATAAAGATTGTAGAAACACTCTTAGCATGGAAGGCTGAGGAATAAGCAAGTAATTTTTGCCAGCATTTAGCTTTAGAAACCACTCATGGGGCAAGATGGGGCTGGCCCTTCAGCTCTCACCTCTGCTCTGCCTGCGCCAGGAGCTTCAGTAGGGAGCTGGGATCTTCCTAATCGCAGCCAGGCAACTCTCTTCTGGCACTCCAGTGCCTCCACTAGGAACCTCATCTGCAGATACTTCTGCAGTGTGGTGTATCTCTTATATCTGCATCCAGCACCCCTAGCCTCTGGCTATGGTTTCTGCAAATTCACAGGATTATTAAATCAACAGATTTCAGGGACAGTCCTCTGACTGTAGTCTCTTTACAGACACAGGAGAATCTCTTCTAATTCCAGACACAGAACTTCAGTGGACAACAGTTGTTTTGGTCTGTTTAGCCAGGTTTGCTGTGTCTAAATAATACATGTAAGAAGCTAATGTACCAAGAGTACGAGGCACAGTGAACACAACTCTTGTAATTGCATCATTAATGGCTTCCCCTGTTGCTTTTAACATCAGCTTTTAATTCTCATAAGGATATTATTCTTTGTTCCAAGTTCTTACATCAAAGAAATAAAATAGCCATGAAATTGTCAGTTCAATGTGGAGGATGTATTTTTGGAAAGCCCCCCCTTAACTATTTGCCTTTCCAAGGCTTTGCTCACTTGGGCAGAGCAGTCGAGCTGAAATGTTGCATAAAGAAAACAAGTCTTTCCCTCAGCATAAGGAGCAATTATCATTAAAGAAGAGCAGAGCTGAGGTCACTGCAGGTCAGCAAGACCCAGTTCCCCTCTTGCCCGCTGATGCAACCTTTTGGCCAATGTTCCTCACCCTGTGCTTCAAATCAGGCATGCAAGCTCATGGCGGGGGGACTTTCACAGGCACAAAATGTTCAAATCTGTCTCCAATTCCCTTGCAGGATCTGGCTTACCTTTAGAGTCCAGATGTCCATGTGGAGCACAGGCTGAGATGAGATGGGGTCTGGCACTGTTCTCTCTACAAACCCAGTGAGAGGCGAGACTGTCAGAGGCACAGGCACATCCCGGGGGTGACAGCGGGGACTGACCCTGAGCTCCTGCCAGCCAGCACTCTGCACAGGCTGCTTACCTGCAGCTAACACGAGGATGGAGGCCTCCCAAAGCCCTCCAGAACCCAACAGAAAACCAGCTGGTTTTTTTAAACATGCTGTTTAAAAGACTGCTCTGAGAACAAGTCTGTTCCTTAGGAGCCTTGCACAAATCCCAAGGATCCCAAGGAAGCTCTGCTTGTTCTTGTCCTGGGTAAAGTGGAGCTCATTCCATATCTAGGGTGAAGTCACTTTTACCTTGACTTCTTCCAGCCTAAGGTATTTAATGTTCTTCCTGTAGGTGCTTTTTGTCTCAAGTCTGCAAATACTGGGGGCTTTTTACAATCCTTTTCCAATCAACTGTTATACAAATGTTACCAAGAAATAATTACAGTCACACTGGAGAGTTCTCAAAACAAGAGAGATTCAGTCAGCCAAGGTGTTTTAATCTTTCAAAATCTCTATGGGATCCGGCTATCTGATGAGACAAATTTTAGAAATTACTGTTTTCCTTAAAAAGATAATTGGAGCCCACGGCATCTTATTTATAGGTGAATTAAGTAAAATGAACTTTTCATTTGAAAAATCTATGGCTCTTTAGCGAATTGTTCTGAAGTGACCTCTCTCTCCTTCCATGACTCATGGGCCACTACAGATCATTTGATTTGAAATGTGTCCCACAGAGTTGTCTGTCTTGGCAGAAAACCAACTAAAGTCAACAAGAGTTAGCAAGCTGTGTATTTACACTGATAGCAGTCCACTTAATAGTATGTAACCTTCTTGTTATTTCATTTTAAGATTATTAGGAGGCTAACACTGCTTTTACCACCAAATCCCCTGCATGCAGCTAGACATAATTATGATCAAGCCTCCTCTGAATGGTCTTTAACTGTGTGGACCTGGTGGTGTAAATGAGAGGAGATCATAGAACCATAGAACCACAGAATAGTTTTGCTTGAAAGGGACATTTACGGGTCATCTAGTCCAATCCCCTGCAATGAGCAGGAGCATCAGAAGATCTTGATCCTATCTTCAGCCTGTTGACATGCAGATGTAGCACTCTGTGCAGTTCATAAATGGCAAATACCTATTTATGCTGCCACAGCTATCTGTTTGGACCAAGATGATGAACAATTTGAAGTACCCTATCATCAGCTAAACTACAGTTATCATTAAAATGTATTGCATGCTCTCAGAAAAATTATCCCATGACTTCTCTTCTTTTTGCTTCCTCTTTTATTTCATCAGACACTTGCATAAGAGGTCTCATAATATAAATAGCAGTTTATCCTGATATTCCTACAGCAAAATACAAAAACAATTGAAGAAGGGCTTGAAAATCTATGTTCAAAACCCCTGTTGACAAGCTGAAGAGTGGCTGCCTGAACTTAGTGGCAGCTCTGTTACAACAGCTGGTTTCAGAATTGTAAAACTGTCTTGTTTCTGACATGGTGCCTCGTTTCATTAGTAAGGTCACCACAATCAGTAAAGATTTATTTTAGCCTGAAAAAACTGTGAAACATTTTCACTGCCTAGGCAATCTGCTCACACAAAAGGTCTCCTTCTGCTGGATTATGAGGCACATGGTCTTGCTCAGCTGGCTGTGCCTTGCTCCTAATCCCCAAATCGCTGTTCAGAAGTACCTGACTACAACAATGCCCAGCTCATCTGGGTCCAAAAAAATCTGGGCGTTTAAACTCCCTGGTGTGCCTAAGCTATTGTACGCTTATATGTCCTTCAAGAGGTATCCCTCACTCTTACTCACCCTTTACAGGACAACCACAAGCTTAGAGTTGTTCCTTGGGGTGTGGGAGAGACTGAACTCACTAACCTCCTCTTCCTTAGGGACTTCAATCTCATGTTGAAATTGAATCTCTTCTCAACTAAGAGAGCACTTTGGCTGCAAAGGCACAGGAAGTCATGCAAATCATCCTGTTGAGTCTGTTATAATTTTTTAGAGAAAACACTCTACAAATTCCCTGAGAAAAATGCCTGAGCTCTCCTAATGGTTAGGGTGCCCACCTGGGGGCTGAGGTCATTGCTCCTCTTCTGCCCATATCTCTTTATGCATTTTGAATAGTAACTGTATAATGTGAAATACTCACAGAGCCTGCAGTAGAGGCTGCCTGCTTCCTACCAGCCTGGATCTGCCCAGTATATTTCTAATTGCTGTTATGGTCCTTAGTATTATTTTTTTGTTGTTCTCCTGTCTTAAGAAAAGTACTGCTTTTAGGAGAGACAGAAAAAAGAATTGCCCCGTTATAACCTTGTGGTGTTTGTTACCCTGGCAAGGCAGATGAGTATTGATTGCTGAAGTCTTTGATTACATTAGCTGAGGCACAGTGCCATAGACTTTGTACTCTCTTTTCTCCCCTCGCTTGCATCTGTGTAACCCCAGTAACAGGGGTTTAACTGAGGTTAGAAAATTAGCAGCTGCAGCAGTAAACCAAAATACTTGTATATAGCCCAATACAAAAAAAAAAAAAAGGAAATCCATATCCAAACTATTCAAACTGTTCATCTGCATGTCTTTTGTCACAAAGTGGAAGCATACTTACGGGCTTATACCGGGTCTTTTCATCTGCATAACACGAGAACGATAGGAAAAAGAAGAGTCCCCTGAAGGCATGCTGTATTTTCCTCAGGTTACAGGAGTCCAGAACTGAGCAGAAAGGGCTGGTTGCCTCTGTTGTATATGCTGCATACCAATCCACAGGTTATGTGGTCCAGCCATCCATGGAGAACTGCTATCCCAGCAAGAGAGGAGTGGCAGCAGGCTGAGTGGAGAGGACCATGGTCCCACAGGAGTTTGGGCAGGAGCACTTGAGCCACCCTTGAAGGACCCTGTCTGGTGACAGTGCTGGTTTCTGCCAATTTATTATGATTCTGCACTTAAGTCAGTAGCCTCTCCACAATGTTCAGAACTTGACTTTAATCTGTGGGGTGAATCCTCTGATGTTTTTACCTTCCCCCTGAGTTCTCTACTGATGGTATTCCTTGGTGTGTGAGCCAGCTCAGGCAGGACACAGGAACAAACACAATACTATGGATGAAATGAAGAGAAAATTTGGTTTTGTTAAAAACAAACCACGAATTTTCTAGCTTTTATGCTTCTGATTCTCTCCCTGATCCTACTGCTGGGGGAGTGAGTGACTGGCTGGTTGGTGTTTGGTTGCTGGCTGGGTTCAAAGCACGATGCCAGTGGAGGGATCCCCAAAGCAGCACCCGGGCAGAGGCACACAAGCAGGGATGCAGGCACCATGGAGCTCTGTGCCCCCGTGCTAGGGGATCACCAAACCTTTCCCCTGTATATCAGGGATTTGTGCAGGTGTAGTTCAGTACCGTTTGATTGTTCCCACAGCAAGGCAGGAATCTCAACCATGCTCAACAGGATGCCTCTAAATCTGTCACCAGACTATGTTATCTAAACACGGGTGTTGTCCAGCAGATGAGGCTAAACAATGATTGGTATGATGTATGTGGTTTTTGACACCCCAGCTTGCAATCCATTTGAGCTTGTTCACAATCCTCCTCACCAAACTTCCATGATCTTCCCACACTTGGGAAGCTGAAAGTCAGATCAGCTTGAGGAGATACTGAGTACTTCAATTCCTCATAGACCAAAGGAGCTGACAAAGTCCCATTAAACCACAGTCAGAAAGGTCCAGAGCAGTCAGTTTGAAGGAGACAATGGGACGTAAAAGAAGGCTTAATTTTTGAAGGAACCTAGAATTAGTTTAGCAGTTGTCTTATCTTTTTTCTGCTGCTGTAATGCCACGTTGAATTCCTTTTCATGAAGGAAGTGTATTTTGTTTAAAACATTGCAGAGCCTTGCTGTCCTCAAAAACTGTTGTTTCAAGCAGGATTTATTTAAGAAGGAGGGAGTAGATGCTCTAATGACAATAACATGTGCCGGGCACATGTAATTACAATCATGTCAGGCTAGCATTCCCTCTCCAAATCAGCTTACATTAAATATGCTATAATTTATATAAATCATACAAAATATAATTGACATAAGTATGAAAACAAGCTGTACTGGATAATACCCTTACAAAGAGAACCAAATAATAATTCAAACCCCCTTGCATTATGCATAATAGTTTAACATTAGTGCAAATGGCAACAAATTGGTGCTCTCTGTTCTCCTTTGAAAATGCAAAAAGATTAAATAAAATTACAAGGACAACACCAAGGTAATAAATAATCACACACTGCATAATCTTTTTATTAATCTTTGAATGTTTAGCACAGCGGATAGTGAGAAGAAAAAAGAATAGATAATTTAAAGCAGTTCTAGAACCCAATTGAAAATTCCTTATTTAGGAAGAGCGCTACCAGTTAGGCTGGATATCTTGCCAGAATATGAAATTTGAAAATATTTAATAGTTCTGTATTTCATCTTCTGTCATGAAGCTTACTTTTGAGTCAAGGACAAAAGGTCAGACCACAAGTCCTTAGGAAAAAACAGGATAAAACCAAAGTTTATGTCCATTTGTTCTTTTCATCATCAGATGATAAGAAAGCTCTCTTTCAGCCCGAGGATGTTTCATTAAAAAATGGACTTTTGTGACATACATCTGTCATTTGCAGCAGAAAAGGACAGGGATGTTAGAGAGAAGCAAATTATATTAACCCTGAACCAATTGTCCTTATGGACATGCCACATACTACTACCCATGGTAACTTCAATGGAATTAGACTAGGAAGACCTAAGGAGGCTTATGGAAATGTGGAGTTTAGGCAATGAGGCTAAAACCTGCCAGAACCACTGGTGAATATGTGGTAGGTATTTATTTATCTCCATATTGGTGTTTGAGCTGGCCAGTTTAAAACTGGTTTAGGTGGCTTTGGATGAGTGCATAAACCTTTGACCATGTTAAGACATTAAAACAACAAACAGTCTAGAGATGCATTTGGTTCAGCCAATATAATTTATTTTAACACAGTTAGCACTTTCTGAAAATAAGTATCTTACAATGAATATAATACAAGTTTTGCAGTTTCACTTGAACGTGAACATTTTCGTAGGTTTTTTTCAAGTCTTGTAGTTTTTCATAAAACCATAAAGGTACTTCCCCAGAAAACTCTCCCCTCCCCACTGTGAATCTGCCTTTATACAACAAAAACTTTATTTCACCTGTGGGGAGAACCACCACCCCCCTTCCCCCCAAAAAAAATTTCAATTACAGGAAAGAATAGGTTTTAACTGCAGTACAATTTTGAAATTATGATGAATTAGCTGATGAAATTCTATGGGAATTCTATTGGGAAAGTATTTGCTGACAGAAAAAATCCCCACTATTTTATGCACACAATTGAAAATCTTAACTTGCATTTCAAAATGGTTGGTAAAAAGGGAAAAATTTGCATCAAAACAGCACATTAAACCCACTGCATGCTGGTACCACACTGGTGCGCATTTTTCATTAAAATGGTGAATTAGCATCTTCATATAGATTTTCCCCCAAGACTTGAAGCATTTCATTTGCATATATACATAAAATGTATATAAAGTATATGCTATACAGTGTATTTAGTACTGTTAGTATATACAGTGTATTTATGTACTACTCGTACATAGTGTATATGCATAATACAAAATATATATTCACAAGCATTTCAGCCTGTACCTGAAATCAATGTCATTGGACGGCTGCAAAATACCCAGTCCTGCACGGGATTGGTCTAGAGAGGGACATTCCACATTACTGTCCATCAGCTCTATCTCAAAATATGAGAACATCAGAGCCAAAAATTGTTTTATCTCATGGACAGCAAATAACCTGCCTGGGCACTTTGCTATGCCTGTCCCAAAAGGCATGTAGTAATACTTCAGCTTCCGACCGTTCCGGTAGAAATCAGTCTTTTCCTCTCCGTTCTCGTTCAGAAAGCGATCGTATTTGAATGTCTGCAATTTAACACACAAAAGAGTTCCTTGATATTGGAATACCTCCAAAAAGCAGAAAAAGCTCCTAAGACACAAAATGCAGGCTGGGAAAGAGATGCCTCTAGGAATAAGCATCGTACAGTAGCACCAGGCCCCATGGTGCTGTTTTAGAAAGAGTAGCCTCTGAGAAGTTCTGTTATGTGGTACAGGATCCCAGGTTCTTTGCTGATAACTCTCCTTTTTTGTCCTGACCTCTAAAAATAAGCATTGTAACCTGCATCCTTGTTCATGCAGCAGAAGAAGAATTGGAAGTGTTCTAATGCTCTGCCTTTGGGAAACTATTATCCTTATCCTTCTTCAAAGACCCCCATAATGGTGATCTTTCCTCACTGAGGAAGGCAGTAAGTAGAAGGCTGTCTGGGGCTGCTAGCACACCTTTTGGTTACACTAAAACATGTTTTGCAGAGAGTGGTTGAACTTACTTTATTCTTTTTCTTGCCTATCATTACATCTTCAGGTGTAAGAACGGACTTTCTGGGGTACAACAGAAAACCAGCCGTGGGGCACCCCCCATAAATGCTTTATCTAAAGGCCTGTTAACTTCTGCCAGAGCTCCAAGTTTAATGCAATTTGAAAAGAATACTTACCAAGGGATCAGCATAGATTTCTGGATCAAAATGCAGCAGCTGAGGATAAAGAGCTACAATATCATCTTTGCGAATGTTGTAAAAGTCGTTCTCTAAGTGCAAAGCGAAATCCTCCTTGGCCACTCGGAAAGTCATGGATGCACTCGAGAGCCTCATCGCCTCCTTGATGATGCTATCTGTTGGGAGAGGACAAGGAATGGTTGCCATGGAAACTGTGTATTCACATCCTGGGGGCAGCTCATGGATATTGAGCTATTTCAGAGCCATTATCAAACACTGAATTTATTAGAAGAAAAATTTTAATATTAACTTTCTAAATGCCTGAGAAAGTATCTTTCTCATTTCTTTTTAGCATTTCTATCCCTTCTACAGATACCACTGCGAACCTAATCTGCTTTCCCCTTGAAAAACGCCTTGGTTGATGGAACAGAATGTTCAAAAGTGAAACACATAGTCACTCTGAGATAAAAACCAGTGAAAACTGAAAACATAATAACAAAAAGAAACAGTGCAGTGAGCATAATTTTCTGAAGCTTCAAGAGGTCCTGTATGGAAATCCATACTCAGAAAGAAAGTAATGTGGGAAGTTTTTTGTTTCAATATAAGCTGACTTCTTTTTTAAGTAACAGTAGTTAAAAGGCAACATTATCAAAACTCTCTGTAACTTCTGAAAAATGTGCTTATAATTTGAAAAATAGTAAGAGGAAATAGAAGTAGTGGTATTAGAAAATGTTTCTTCACTAGATAAGCATTGGGATTTAAGTTTTGGCAACATCTTTTTATTTGATTTAAAGACATAACCAAACAAAATATTGTTCAGAATTATCCATGGGTCTATGTTATGTAGCTGTGTAGGATTGTTGAGACGTGCCATTACCCATGAAAAAGTGCTGTTCATGTGAATTTTGATACTCTCAGTACCACCTGGGACATTGGGAAGCCTGGTTGTGTTGGCTATTACTAAGGAACATATAGTTTCCTCTTCTACTGTTTCTTTGCTAATTCCATAGGAATTCCATAGCAACTATTTATATGGTAATAAATAGAAGACCATGGAAATTGTAGTGTGATTTCTGCATAAAATAATCCTGCATGAAATAATCATACCTAGTATTGGCATATTATCCAGCTGTTTTCGGTTCAAGGAAATACGTTTGCCATCTAAGCTGATACTCTCTTCAGCACTTTCCAAAACACATTGCACTTCTTTGGTAGCAGCTCTCATTGCTTCTGGATTCCTAAGATCAAAAGAGCAAAGGTATAACATCATTTTAAATTTAAGGATTCCTTAAGAAGGGGTTTTGCTATTAAATTTCTTCCTGACTAAAATTTATTTTGTTGGCTGACAAGTACAACCTTCTAAAATGAAAATGTTGCAGTAAAATGCTGCAGTTCCACTTTTTCATGTCTTGGCAAAAGTATGATAACTTCAAGGGAAAAAAAAAGGAAAGGAACCCCAAGTATTTGGTTTTGTCTGCAATGACAAGTGGGACAGAACTGATGTGCGTAAGTCAGGTAATAAATAGCACTGTCACTAAAAAGCAATGCCAAGAATAAGAAAAAAACCAGCCAGTTGTAGATTAGGAAATAGCCCCACTGCAGGTAGAAAGTTTAGGAACAGGATTATAGATCAGTTTTATAACATCATTTATTCTGGCTGATGTGACAATATTCTGTCTAGCTGAAAAGAATCTTCCTAATACTAAGAGCCCGCATAGTACCCTTCACTGTCTAGCCTTTCTTTCAGACAGGGGATATATGAGCTATGGTGAAATATATAGAGACAATAAAAGAGGGTGCAGTAGTGTCTTGATGCAGGTACAGTCAGGGTGTTAAAAGACTCCAAGTCCAGAAAATCTAAAGCAAATGCATTCTTGGAGCAAAAAGTACTAAATAACCTCAAAAATTAGTGTTGGCAAGCAGATATGATAAATAAAAGCATTAGGAATTTAGACACATACTTCAGAGTTAGTTATGCTGAGGCAGATAATCCACAAAGGCCCATTCTAAAATGGACATTTGATAGTACTATCTGAACTGTGCACTTGTCTCACGAGTAACAAGCTCGGCAGGTATAATCTACAGTGGAGCTTCAGTGGGATCTATCTACACATAAATTATTTTCTATTAAGTATCTGTGAAAACAACAATGAAGTTAAACCTCATTTTGCCTGCTCTAGTGAGACGGACTAAAAACGTCTAGTTATATTTGTAGCCTTTAATACAATTAATGTTTTGACTGCAACTAGCACTTTTAATGTCATATCATAAAGATTTACTCCAAAGCTTTCTTGACAAGGTGCAGCATTGCCCTGGAGTGTTGTTTCTTAAAAAAAAAAGCTTCTACAGAATTGCTCTGTGCTACCACTACTTGCTCCCAGATGAGTGAAGGGCTCTTCTGTGGAAGTCCAGAACAACACACCACTTCTGTTGCAAACAGTAAGTTTTTTATCACTGGTGAGGTATCAAGCAGTGGGACTGGCCTGTATTAATGAACTGGTTTCTGAAAGATCAACATTTTTCTTGTTTGGGAGCAAGAAGCATTGGGACTTACTTAAGAAGATAGAACAAAGTCCAAAAAGTGGCAGGAATGGTGTTTGCTTGAGAGGCCCAGAGCACTGCCACGTGGGTCTTCGCTTTTTCCATGTCATCGAAGGTTGACAGGGTGTCATTCAGGAACATGCGGAGGGTGACAAGCTCAGAGAGGTTGTCCCTTTTCAGGAGGTTCTTGTGCAGGAGTGCCTCTCCCAGCTTCTCACGTGCACTGTGGGCACTCTTGAAGAGGTGGATAGGCAGCCCTGCCACAAGGGCTGGGAAAATCTTATCAAATTCCTTGAAGTTTTCAAGGGCATTTAAGATACGAGCTCTCTCAGTTTCCTGCTTTGATGATAGGCTTTTGTCACTATTTGAATGAAATTCTTTACCAAAAAGTGTTAAAAAGCCAGACTCGAACATCACTTGGCAACAGAATGTGTAAAGTCCTTCTGTCACCCAGGTATTAGACTGAAGCTTAGGTGTTCTTGACTGCAGCATGACATACTGTAGGTTTTCCATCATTGCTTCAATGAGGGCATCTAGGGCATTGCCTTGAAGGGTTCTAATGAAAGTCTGATGAAAATTTTCAGTGGTGTTTCCCTCTGCTGGGTCAATGCTACCATGCCCAAAAGCCTGTCACAAAATAAATTGTATGCATGATAAGTAAGGCCCGTCATTACCTTGATGATAAAGTCTAACAGAAATGAAAGCCAAAGTATAACTTCATAGCTCACTAGAGGGAAGGATAATAATGTAATAAAATAATGTACAGTCTTAGAATAATGTATAGCCTTAGAACAATCCAAATCACTGCAAATTTATTTTCCATTTAGGAGGAGCTAAAAAATACCACAATGTTTTAAACCAGTAAAAGTGCAGAAATGTGAAACCAATCCTATTTCAAAGGCATAGTTATGTTTACAGGGATTAATTGGGTACGTCAGCAGATACTTTGCATGTAGATATTAAAACCAGCAGTACCTTGGCAGAAGTAGCAAAATGGAACTTTTTCCAGTCCAAGTGTTTTCCCTGGCGCATCAATGCATGGTATGAAAAAGGGTCAGTGAGGAAATGAATGTATTTCCCTGCTACATGGCAAGTGAAGATGTGGCCATGCTTCTTCTGCTTTTCTTTGAGGAATTCAAGGGGGTTGGCACCAAACTTCAAGGCACAGCCCAGGTATGGAAGGAACCCATTTTCAAGTGGTGGCTCACCTTGTCGCCTACAAAACACAAACAAAAACTGAATTTAAAATTATGTATAAAGATCTCTTCTCGAGGACTACCAGATATGTAAAGCCCTGAAGCTAGGCTTTGTGTAATGTAAAAAAAATGAAAAAAGAAACCCTGCCAAATAAATAGTTTATTTACAAATAATTTTGTTCCATTTAAGGGCTAAGCTATGTAAGAAAGAACAACTTTAACTACTAATAGACATAATAAAACACAGTTTGATTATGTCATCTTTCTTTTTCCTGGATCAGAAGTATATTTTTCCCCTGTTCAAATACAAAATTATTGCCATTAGCTAACATGAAGTTATGAAATTGTCACATTAATAAATAATCCATCACACTAATATTGTCTGATACATTTTTGAGCAATTGTATCCACAATTTTATTTGAATACCAAGCAAAGAAACTTTTCAGTATAGAAAGGTTGTTATTATTGGCATATCCCATTATTAGACCAGGTCTTTCTAAAAATATGGGAATTTTGCTACGACCCTCAGCAAGCATAAGAGCTCATCTTTCAGACAAAATGTCATCAAGCACATGCTTTAAATTAAGCAGATACTTAAAGTGAAGCATATGCTTAAATTCTTTTCTTTTTTGAGTAGAAGACAACTTTCCTGTATAAGGACATCATGACTGCTGACATAACTTTCATATAATACTTCAGCTTTTCCAGAAATGAAGTTAATTATTTTCACCTTTTCTTAATTAAACTTTTTAAAATGAAACAAGGAAATGACTACTGAAAATACAAAATCAGAGCAGTTAAGCAAATTACTTGCTCCTTATGTAAATGTGCCAGTAGTATAAATGCTTTTAAGGAATATGTATTTGAAATAGCATGGTACATAAATATTACCTGTATTAAACTGTGTTACTAGATAAAATATAAAAATATTTGTAAGGAGGTATTAAACTATAATTGCACGTAAGTAGGTATTAGCTGTGATTACAATACAGGTAAAACTCCAGCCCAGAACTTAAGGAAATCAGAACATATACATTCATATTTTAACTACCTCACTTGTGCATAGATTTGTATCTACAGCTACCTCTAGGCATCACTACAGTATTATTGGAAAGTTCATACACAAAAATTCGATTGGAACATAAATCTCTCAAAAGACCAAACTACAGCATTGCCTATGCTATCCTGCATATGTCCATCTGTCAGTCCTGAGACTACAGTTCTTTTAGTGATGTACACAGGATATTTGACACAAATAAAGGCTAGGCACGCTGAGATGCAGTTACAATAGGTTCCTTACCTTCTCCTCCTCCCTAGAAGAAACCAAGACACACAACAAAGGATTACTGCTGTTCCCCAGAGCCAGGATGCTAGGAACATTTCTGGTAATGCCCAAAAGCTTCCAAGTGGAAAATGGGTAACTACCAGGATGGCAGGAGAGGTGACTGAGAATGAAACAGAAGACAAGTCACAATTTATATACAGTGGGTGCACCGCTGTCTCTCGTGGCACTGAGTCAACCTAGCAAGCTATTGATTAACCTTTTCTGGAGAGAGCTTGTTCTCTCTCTGTTCTGGCACCTTTCTGCAGAGAGCTTTGCTGGATTGAGGCAGACAGTTGCAGATCTGGCCTTGAGCTGATGTCACGTAGCAGTAGCAGTTCCAAAGTAACCAAACAGCAGTAATAGTTGATAATTTGAAGGTTAGTCAGGTGTATTTTGATTAATCCTGCAGATTTACCAATTGCAGTTTATAGTTCAAATTTAGCAATATATGAAATGGCTACTGACCAGTGTCCAGGAGATTCAGACTGCGCTAACTGGTGGCTGCAGTCCGTGCTGCCCTTCAGCTGCCAGCCTGGTGCCCCTCCCTTCTCCTTGTGGACTGCCCTGGCTCTGGTGTGCCACTGCAAGAGGGAACGGCGGGGTTCAGCAGTTGGGCAAAGGGATGGCTGCGGAGGTGGACCTACTTCCTCTAACCACATTTGTCTGGAAGAAAGGGAAAAAATGGTCTTTCACAGAATCATAGAATGAATCATAGAAGAAAGAGAAGAAAGCAGATCTAGACAACTACAGTGGTTTGGGATTTTTTTTCATTGTCCTCAGATCACCTTTTATTTTCCCACTAAACCTTTTCTCCTTTCCGTTGTTGACTTGTGAGAATTCAGACTTTGGCTTGCTCCTAGACCTGGCATCAAGCCATCAAGGAGGCAGCTCAGGTATAGTGATGTTTCATTGGTCATCCAAGGCCTAATACGTTTCTGAGAGAGAAACTGAAGGGTTTTTCAGACTCACTTTTGTACCAGTTTTTGTTGGTGTCCCTACAGCTGTGTGATAAAACAGTAAAGATTTGGACATCTTGTTGTTGCAATTGAACACTACACTGAAGGAATTAACATGCAAATCTGGCAGGTGGAAATACTGTCCTGGCTTCAAACCAGGGCAGGCAGTGAGGCATGGGATAACCGTGCACATGCCATTACATTTGAGGCAATTTTTGAATTACTATACTTAAGAAATAAACCCTATTTACAGCATCAAGGTTTGCCCTTAATCTAAAAATCACTCCTTTTGCGTGTCAGCTCCAGTCCTCTATCCCATTTTCATTTAAGCACAAGTGTTTCATTTATTTTCCTATAAAAACTTATTTTTCATCAGCTGAATTTAGCTTGTTATTATATACTTGCTTTATAAAAACCTTGCTTTACCATTTCCTGCTTGTTCACATTATAGAAAATTTCAGTTCTAGGTGTCATCTTCGATTTCATCCTGTGAATTCTTCATCCTAAATGTGAATAATAATTTTATTATATTGGTGTCTAATTCTTTTTGCACGTGTTTTCCAAACAACACTGAAAAAAGAAAGTCAGAAGTTAGCGTCAGTTTTGTGTCCAAGACACAGGAATAACATTTAACCAGCAACAGTTGCCTGTGTTTCCTCACCATATCTTGTGCTGTCCTAGCTAGAGCTGCCAGTCACACTTGCCTTTTCCCTCCATGCCTTGGGTTGTTGTGTTGCAATGTGATAACATCATTTATAAATTGCATCCTGCTGCCAGCAAACAGCAGCAGTAACTTCTCTAAAGCTGCCCACCTTCTTTCACTTTCTGCTTTGTACATGTATAATAGTACTAAAAGTATAACCAGGTGTAGGCAGAGCTCAGGATCTGCTTGGCAACTTACCTTAAATAATTGCTTTTTCTCCCAGGAAACTCTTAAATAGGCCAAAAGCCAGCCTGTACTATAACAGGCTGCAGCCTGTGACTTATGTCCTTGTGATAAAGGCAAACAGGAGTCTTGCCTGCCACAGACACTCCACCAAATTTAGCAGATGATGTGTGAATCTCCTTCCATTTATATTAGTGGGCATTAGGCTTTCCTGATTTTTCAGCAGCACCAGTAGAGTGCCTTGATGTTCTGGGTGTGGTATTTTGGTGTTCTTCAGACAAACACACAATTTCCCACAGCCAAAATTCAGACAGTTGCCACCAATCTGTACAGCAGGGATTGAAAGCACCATGTGGTCCCACTGATTGACAGATAAAGTTCGTTTTCTGCAGCACACTGTGTGTTGTGTATGTGCTTAGCTCCCTTGACTCAGCCCAAGAGGGTGACCCACAGGACATATGGGTGCAGTCAGAAAAGACATACTGACTTGGCTCTGTGAAGCAAACTCCTTGCATAAATGGTAAGAAGAATATTAATGTGAAAAACTGACACAACGTGGGCTTAAGACTCAACTCAGGCCAGTGACACCATCAGGAATAAAGCACTGCATATGTTTGAATGTACAAGCCTTTGTCACTGCAGGTTTGAGGAGTGTTCCTCAAGAACTCAGCAATGCATCAAATAGTCATTAGGAAATGCAAAACCTTTTAACAACTGTAATATGACCTTTTGGTTAAGCTCTAATGAACACTGGGCTAGAACCAGTTCAGAAAGGGCAGCTCAAGAGCACGTGGACGCAGGCAGGAGAGCGTGCTGACACTTCACCCAGTACAGCGCATGGAGCAGCTGCTCCCAGCCCGGCCTGGCTGCCCACACCAGCTGCGAGGGCAGCCGTGGCCTCACGAGGTCTGCTCAGGTCTTCAGGGCCTGGAGCTGTGTCGAGACTGATGCACGGTTACATTGCACCACTCTCCCCCAAAGGGCACCAAGACACTTTTCACCCAGATACACCCACTGTTTGTGGGCAGAGGCTGCCAGGAGCACCCTTATCTACCACCTCTGCTCCTGCCGGTGAAGTAAGTTGGGTTGTGGCCTCCATGGAGCCAATACTCTTTCCATAAAACAGGCTCAGCTCACTTCTGTGGTGATTCCTGAAGCCTTAAGGCTTGTTTCCTCCTGCTGCTCCAAAACAACTCATTATCTAAACCCAAGATTCATCTCATATGCTCTTGCTATATGGCTTTCATCAGTCACAACCCACATGTGGTATTTAAATTAATAGAAAATAGTAGATAGGCCAAGCTGAGGTGAATAACTTTTTTTCCAGAGTTACTGATGGCTTCATAACTTGGGAGCACCTATACACAGAAGGGTGGGATAGACTTAGGAGAAGTTGCTGACATTTGGCAGTAAATAGCAGATTTCCACATAGCTAACTATAAAACTTGTTTATTCGCTGGAAGTAAATAAGAGGTACTCACTACAAAGAAAGGATTGACTTTTTTTCTTATGCATGTGTCGCGACAACTGGGTTATTTTCTTTTATCAACAGATGAAAAACCCTGAAACCACACAAAACAAGCATTTCGCTCAGCAATGGGAATGAAGCCCCTCAGTTCACAAAACAGGAGCAGGCTGACATGCTACAGCCAGAAGATGCAATTGCAGCTATGAAACACTTCTGCAGCTGTGCAACTTGTAAAAGAGATCTCAGAAAGGTGGAGCAACACGAAAGGAAAGCTTAAACAAGAAGTTGCACAGTGAAGCTGCTTGTAGCTCAGAACCTTTGCAGCCAAAAAACAGCTAATAAATAATTATATATCACCACCTACTGGTAAACATCCTTGTGTGGCACTTGTGTGTTGTGTTCTACAGCAGCCACTCAGCTTTGTGAGTTCAGATTTGTTTCTTGTTTCTATGCAACAAAAACATTATTTCTTCCATGTGCCTATGTATTTTTCTTTGTATTTACATCAAGTATCACTTTAATGAAGATATGGAGATATGCTGGGTAAGATCACTGTGGTTTCTGAGGCCCAGGCAGAAAACCTGGCTTTTCTGGGATCACTGAAAATGTTCAAAAGAACAAGAATTAAGGCTTTACTCCTCACCAGCCACAAGAAACATCTATTTTTAGAGAGGAATGATGGCTGTCATCACACAGGATCCTGTACAGTGGGGACAGTCCAGAAATTGAAGGTCCTTGTGCAGAATCAGTGTTGACTTGGCAGAGCGATCGTATGTCTGCAAACTGAAAGGCATCAGCAATCCTCCAGGCTCAGGGAGGAGAACACTGGCTGCCATGTCCCCTCACAACAACAGACCTGACACACCATGGCACAACATTGCCCGGCCTGCCTTCATAAACCAGCTGCTGTTAACAAGTGATCATGCCAGAAATGTAGTCTCTTCCCCAGAGAGACTGCAATTCCAGAAGTAATTCCAACAGATCCCTAGCTGGATTCACTTTTTTCCTGGTTTTCCTGGGTCAATGGAATAGGTGGAATTCTTGTGTACCTAAATTATAATAGAGTATCTAAAAGAATATGAGTGAAATTATATTAAAGATGCTGTAAAGAATAATGTCATAGTTTAATTATTTACTGATCTACACAATCTAAAATAAATTCATGCTACTACAGTATCACTCGACAGCCCTATTTTAACAACTGTCATGGTTGTAAAAAGGGCATATTTTGCCTACATTATACTCTGCCTTCTGCAGAATTTGTGAGTCATCAGACTCCGGGAAAACAGTATGCTCATATTTCCTTAAAAAAAATTCTAAAAATATTTTTAAAAAATCATCATCATCATCATCATCATCATCATTTTTTTCTGTAGATTGTATGTAGATTGTAGAGCTACAACTCTTTTGTAATCTGATATCATCGTGATATATTTGACCCTGTAATTTTTTTTATGGTGAAGCACTCTGCATAGACAATGCCTTGTATTTACGTTAGGATAATCAACATTGATGGGCTATAAAATTGGACAGGCTTGGGAACTGGGTTTATTTTTTTATTGTTTCAGGACAATTGCCCCTGAGCATTTAAATAATAGTAGGGACAGTTATTTCCTCTAATGACCAAGTTAATATTTCCATATTTATCTCAGAGTATCCTCTGAATGTTCTTATATATCAGATATATCAGATAACGAACTTGATTTACTTGCACCATATCAGTTCAATTTCTCTTTGAGAATTTTTTTTTTTTGTTCTTTAGGAATGTCAATTGAAAGTTTGGTAACCTTCCTGTCAAACCTGGGATTCACAATGCCACTATCCTCCCTTTAATATCAAGCATTAGAAACTAAATCTCAATCAGAAATACCATCCTTTACCTGAATGAAAATATTTTAGTAATATGTTGCATTCTGTCAGGACCAGTTTCCTTAAAACTGTAGAAAAGGGAACTATTAAACCTAAGATTGAAGTAACAATTGAGAATATTATGAAAGGTAACTTTTTCTAAGTATTGCAGAAGAGAAACTGTAAAGAGAGCAATTATGAAAGTGGAGACAAAAGAGAACTGATATGGGAACCCAAGCAGGAAAAGGAAATGGCTGTAAAATAAACCATGAGGAGTTATTACCACTCACCCAGTGCGGCAAACTGCATCTTCTTAAAGCAATTTTTTCTTTTTTTAAACTCTGGAGTTGAGTTGCATCGTATCATTTCATAACAAAACAGAAGCTTCTATATTATCCTGTTACACCTAAACACTCAATTGCAGGTGCTCAAAACACTTAACAGGGAGAAATCAAATCTCAGATGTGATTACAAAAATGACGCAGCTCACTGCTACCAAATAATTACTTGAAGAAAGGTAGTTAGGTAACAAGCCAGGAGAAGATTGCTGCAATCCAATTGTCTGGGTGAACATGACCAGCTGTTCTGGGCTGCTCCAGCAGATGGAGCAGGGAATGAAACAGCGCCTTCTGCCTCACTTTGCTTCCTCTTGCTTTTCTTCTGCTGATGATTTTTCTTTTTCTTTCTTTCTGTCTTTCTGTCTTTCTTTCTTTCTTTCTTTCTTTCTTTCTTTCTTTCTTTCTTTCTTTCTTTCTTTCTTCCTTCCCTCCTTCCTTCCCTCCCTTTTAAAGAGGTGCACTGCTCTGTAGCTTATTAGTTGCTATTTTGCTCTCAGCCTTCCAGTATGTAATGGAGGTTGACAAGAAATATGGAGAGGGACTATTTGCACAAACACATAGTGATCAGACCAGGGATAATGGTTTTAAAGTGAAAGAAGGTAGATTTAGATTAGATATGAGGAAGAAATTCTTTACTGTGAGGATGGTGAGGCACTGGAACAGGTTGCACAGAGAGTTTGTGGACTCTCCATGCCTGGAAGTATTCAAGACCAGGGTGGATGGGACTCTGAGTAACCCAGTGGAAGGTGTTCCTGCCCATGGCAGGGGGGTTGGAAATAGATGTTCTTTAAGGTTCATTTCCAATCCAAACCATTCTACGATTATATGACTCATTGCCTGAGCTAGGCATCCATTAAGTGTAGCACTTACTTCATGTCCCCTCCTTCATCACACTCACAATTCAGTCTACATCTGCATTTAGAAGCCATGGAGATTCAGTGATACCTGTACCTATTTTATAACAAGGGTGGCATCTTAAGAACCACTCTGCTGTTTACAGCTATTTCCATCTTCTCTGTGCAAGTGCTGGTATCGCTCTGGTCCTGCAGTCTGGATTTGGGCCACTTTGGCAAACCTCCCATCAGGTTGCTGTGGGGTTGGCTTCGTGCTCCTTTGGTTCCTGAAGTGATCACCTGTGCAAGGACAACATCCATTGCTCCAGTGTGAAAGGAAATCAAAAGGTGCACCACCTTACTGGCAAGATGACATTCTGGCTAGGAGCCAGCTTGGCACCTGGAGTCACAGTGGGGACTTTTCTCTCAGCTATGGCCACTACAGGTCTAAGGGGAGATAGAGGCCGACAGCTGGAAGCCACCAGTGGCTTCCCCTTGATGGTGATTTCAGTAGCTATTAGGCCACTTTGAGACTGCAGAAGTCTCCAGAAGTTTGGGGAAAATGGAGAAGCTGGATTAACAATGCAGCTGGAAAGGATCCACAGCCTGAAAATGGTGGGGTTCATCAGTACAGCTTTCCTTGAACAGTTTTTCTCCGGTTTCAGAATCTTTCTACTTTTCTTTTGTATTGACACATGAACACAGGAATCATTCTCTGACAGCATCCCTGGTGGATTTATGGAAGATATGGAAAATTTTGCCAAGAATGGTTGTATACAAATATGCTTTTTAATGGAGATCTGAGCTTCACTGGACTGTGCAAAATGTAAAGAAGTAGAAGTGTGGGGCACACAGTTATGCAACTGAGCCATATTTTACTCTTCCAAGGGAAAATACACATCCTTCTACTACTAGATTTACTTAAAGATTTCTTTTTCCTATATCTATACCCTACTTTTTATAATACAATATTTATTGGATGATACAAGCCAAGATTGAAGAGTGAGTACCTTTCCACACTGCAGCAGAAATCTGCCAGTCATCACTTCAATTCTTTTCTGTGATACATTCCCCTTCATGATCATACTTCTATGAGCCAAAGTTTCTTCATTTTCTTTTTTTTATTTTTTGAAGAAAGTGAACTGTGGCAGTGAACAATGTCTTCATTGTGCAAAAGAAAGGAAAAATAAGGCATGGTGGTATAACAGACATAATATGAAACCAACTTCAAAGTATAAGGCTGTTCAGCTGTCCAAATTCGATTAAAAAGAGATGAATATGGGACTAAATAAACTGTCCAAAGCACAGCCCACTTGTTTTACATGTGAATCAGCCTTCTGGCCTGAGAAAATTGAATTGCAACTGAATGCAGATGGCTAATTTGAAAAAAATATATCTCTGTGCTCCTGTTTAACAAGTAATAGTAATTTTCCACTACCAGAATTGCTTTAATATTGCATTTTACCTATTTTTTTCATATGTTTTTACATTATTTTTGACTTAAATAGGCAAACATCTGAGATCTATCTCTTATAGCTTTGCTTTGCCGTTGAAAAGACAAACCACAGGTAGAAAGACAAAAATTAAAACATAAAACCACAAAAAGAACATGGTAACATAGGAAGAAAAAACTGATGGAAGAGGGGTGACAGGTAGATGTTGCAGAGAACAGGAAGATAAAACGCAAGGTAAAAGACAGAAGCATTTAAGCAGCTGGTTAGTTTACAAATGGGGACAATTTATTGCTTTTTTTTAAGAAACAAACAAACATTGGTGCTCCAGTAGTTATATAGCTCAAGACTGGTCTCATAAGCTAAACAGGTTTGGTGTGGTCAGAAATGCAGTGGCAGACTGCCAAAAACCACTCCTGAGCTACGGGAAGCATCTGACTTGCTGAGTCAGCGTGGAGACAGCTCCCCAGAAAAGTAAGGGCACTGTGCCAACACCAACACATGCCTTTGGATGAGCCATCTCTTGATTGCTCACAGCAATTCAAGTTCCCATGACAGTCTCCCACAAAATTTTTGGCTCAGTCTAAAGACTTCCAGTGGTGAGAGAGATAAAAGGGAAATTCTAGTTATAACTGTGGTAATCTGTGACTGAGGAATGATCTGGCATGGAGGGCAAGGAAGGGTTACACTGGCTGGAAGCAGGAATGCCAGAGACAGAACAGACTCCTTCCAATGGAGTGAAGTTTCCCTTGGTGATAAGATAAGAAACAGCCTCAGCTTTGTCTTGCAGCCATCCTGGAATAAGAGTGCTCAGGGATCCAAGCTCAGGGGCAAACTGTGGGCAGCAAAGCTCGGTGAGAGGTGGATCCACAGGCTGAGGTGCCCCATGCAAATACTCTTGGATTTGGTGATGTGTATGTAAGGAACCTGTTTGTGATGCATCTTTGCAGGTCCCACGTAGAACCGCATATTGTGATGGGACTCTGCCCAATGCATTGCTCATCAACTTCGTCTTTTATATTTAAGCACAAGGGTGTGTTTAATTCACCTCGAGGGTACCATAAAAATTCTCCAACAGGTGCCACTAGAGAGCCTTGCTGGAGCAGCTGCTCTTGGCCTCAATTCTCCTTTGCCTCTTCTGCCAGAGCTTACAGCCCCAGTAGCCAGAACAGAGCAAGAGAAGTGTCCAGCTCTGTCCCACCACCCCATCCCAGAGGCTGATGTCTGCTCAAATTTATCCTTGGTGGTATTTTAAGACAAAGAGCCAGGCTCCCACTGAGGCATCAGAGATCATGATTCCTCATGCTGTACTTGCCACAAGCACTTGTGCCCAGGACAAGTTGAATGGGGCTTTGAGAAACCTGGTCTAGTGGAAGGTGTCTCTGCCTATGGCAGGGGTTTGGAATGATACGATCTTTAAGGTCCCTTCCTACTCAAAGCCTTCTGTGATTCTATGATTCCATTATTTTGAGGGCAGAGGGATCTGTCCTTTTGTCTGGCTTCACGCTTCATCTAGACCATGGAACATCACCTAAATTAGACCACAACTTTGGCCTGAACCAGAATGCATCTAACATGAATGTATAAAATGTTAATTTAGAGATCCCAGGACAAAGGAAAAGACATTGAATCCCTGGGGAAACAGTCAAACAGAAAAAAATTACAGCTACTGTGAAATATACACCTAATTTCTGCTATGGCTCACTAGTCTTCACTATATGAAAACAAAGAATATAGTTTTTTAAACCCTGAAACATGTTCATCAGAGGTAGGAAAGAACTATTCAGGTTATTTAAGTCCTTTCCCACAAAACCCCACTTGGGAATTAGGCACGGGAAAAGCACAGTCACTCCTCCCACCTGCCCGTGCAGAGCTCAAATCCACCCTTTCCTTGGCTCTCTTTCTTGTCTCCTGTCTCCTAGGACTGGCTCATGAAGGAGCCTGTTGTTTGCAGGACCTCTTCTTCATCTATTGGAAGGTATCTAATGAATGAGGAGGAGAGGAACATCTTATTGCTCAGGCCCTGGACTGTCAGCCTGTGGAGCTGGATGCTGCTCTCACCTCTGCCCCAGAGCTCTCCTGCAATGACAAGTAACTCCTCTCTCCAGGCTCTCCACAAGTAGTTCCTGTGTTTTGCTCATTTTCTATTTGCCCCACAGAGGCTCTAGCTCTAATCTGCAGAAGTGTTGGGAGCACGCAACCGTGAGTGAAGTCAGGAAGGTGGGGATTTAACAAAATATCTCCTGTATTCCCACAAACACGAGACACGAGTTTGTAGAACTGAGGCTCAGAATAATGCATTAGAAGCATATTCAACTTGAGTGCCTGAATTCCTTGTCTGTATCTCAGGAATTAGGAAAGAAAACAAATGAGCAACTGTTTGCACAGCACTCAGGCATTAGAGTGTTACTTAGAAAGGATGGTGACAACATTAGTATTTCCATCTTTAGAGTGGAGTTTGAATAGTAGACAGGAAATTGGGCATGAAACTGCCAACTGAACAGTGGAAAATCACTCACTGAGTGCCATCCACCCCATGGGCTGAGGAGGGCAAAGTGAAAATAATGTTATAATGCCCTTCAAAGGCAAGATCAAGAAAATATGAGCAGGGAATGAGGAACGAAGTGACCCAGAAGTTTCTAATGCTAAGTACCTTACTGGGGCAAAGCTCCTGTAATGTAATCTCTTCTGCATAACAGGGGTTTATGCTGAAATTCTTGTTTCCATAGGGAATGTACAAAGATTCTTGTACCTGAGGTCTAGAGGCACAGCTCAGTGCAAAGCAGCCCCACAGTTACTTAAGCTGGTCTGGGGCTAGTTTGTTCTAGAAATACAAACAATTCCTTGCATCTGGCTTAGAGCAGGACCCATTAACTCCTTCATAACTACCCCAGGTATGGAACCACCTTAACACAATTATTCTGTTTCCAGTGCTGACAGGGTGCTATCTTGCACAATTTGTACATGTTTTGAGTGACCACTAATAATGTTTCATTGTGGAATGGGTGGAGAGCTTCCTTACAAACAAAAGCACAACCTGTTTTCAGCTTCAAAGGAGAAATGTGAATTTTTCAGTAATAGTTATGTATTATTTTATTGAGATTTTTGCAACAGCTGAGACTGATACCGATCAGTAGGTGGTTTCTATTATTCTTTGAAAGTTGGCACTAGACCAGTAAAAAGCCCACAAAGAGTACATTGACAATGGAAAATCATCATACTTGCCCATGGGTATTCTAATTTCAACATGCAAAGTCTAATAACTTGGCCATTTGTTCCACTTCTTTCAAACAATAGACGCACATACCTCTGGAACTATTCTGGAGTCATTTATTCGGGCAATTTGCCTCTGACTCCTTAGAGCTCCCCAGTCTCAGTGGAGTTCTTTGAAAGATGTGGCCTGGCCCTTCGTCTGCTCCCCTCCAAACTCCAGGGCACAGAAGTATCTGCCTTGTCCCAGGTGTTCAGTTCATGTCACAGAGTGACTGAGGCACGTGACACCCGCTTCCAAGATCTGGTTTCCCTGGGAAGGAAACAAGACTAGACCAGTAGCTGGAATTGTCTTTGGTCTGTGTGTTTGAAGGATGAGGACCCTGAGACATACCAAGCTGCACTGGTTGCACAGATTAGACATACCCATTTTTCAGCAATTATCTTTCTGGTTTACTATGTTTTGTTCCGGTACTTAAATGAACAACAATTTTGAGAAAGCTTTTCAGTACAAAATGCATAATCTTTCCCTGTTCAATAGCTATTCCTGAGCAAGAAGAGGAAGCAGCCTAATACAGTTCTTCAAAATCTTTATTGAAATCATGTTTCATGATATATTGTGAGATGAGGATGAAAAGATTCACTTTTGATACCAAGGTGGATGTCCCATAGGTGGACGTGGTGCCAGAGCTACTGCCCATAACCTGCACTTTGCTGGTCCTTAGATTACACACCTGTAATAGTGCACACACGGTATGCCCATCAAGAAATAGATTATATGGAACCAAGTGTTTGGGCTAGGACATCATCAAAAAGAACATGAATACCCATTACAGTCTTGTGGGTAAAATCGGGCAGGGTGCACTGACAGTGCAGGTCCGACATCCACCGGAAAAGGCTGCTGGCTGGATAACAGCAGGCTGTCTTGAAAGACCACAGAGGGATAAAGTAATGCAGAAAACAGCAAATAACAACCTAGCTTTCTGGAGAGAAGGAAGGTCTTTGCAATGAGAGGAGCACTTGACATCAAACCAAGAGAAAACACCACCCTTCAGTTGTCAGCACTGGCACCCAGCAGAATTGCACGACCTGGAACACTGTGAACCACACACTTGCAATTTCCATGCTACATGAACACGACAGTGCTCTTCATTCTACAGGGTGGGTCCAGGGCTTCACTGCACCGAGCTCATTTCAGCATGAAGAGTTACACACTTGGTCTGAGCACACAGTTTTAAAACTTTCACTTATGTTAAAATCTCCTTTGGCTACATAGAAAATTTAGCACTTCTAAAGTAGTAATCATCTGTCATTATTAAACGAGAGCTGGATTCCCTCCCTTCCTCCTGGCCCAGAAGACACGTAACACAGGATTTTTGTGAACTTATACCCTAAGCCCAAGATTTCACTTCATATATATTTAATGACCCGTAGTTGCATGACTCAGTAGCCAATGGTTCAGGTCGTGGCACGCAGGAAGGTTCCAGGTCTGATTGTTGGATATAGAAACAGGAGCCTCCTGAGCAGCCGGAGAGCTGCTGTTCCTCTGTATTCAGCACTTCTGTAGCTGCTACCCCAGTCCCTGTGGGACTCACCAAAGATGCTGGCAACTGGAAAGAATCAAGAACTGGAAAATACACTGCAACAACAACAGAAAAACATATATTGCAACAAAATTTCTGTTTAGCTTAACTAAGGTTATGATTATGCAGACAGCTCAAATGATGAAACAGCCTGTTAGTGCCAGAGTGAAGCGAAACAACCTTCCCTCTCATCCCATTTCCCCTTCCTCTTCCTCCTTTCTCCTGTTTCCAGCCACACACTCCTTTGCTCTGGCTCATGCTTGTGCTTGAGAGAGCCTTTTATTGCTAGCATGGCTCATTAACCAGCAGAAAAACATTCATGTTTTTTGGTGGATTTGATTTCTGCTGGGGCAATGATTTAAGCTTTCCCTCAGAAGAGCTCAACAGCTGCTGGGACCAGCTGAGGACAGCGGAAAGAGACTGTAGGTGGGAGCAGACCTCCTTCCTAGGTGCTGGAGGACTGCTAAACTCCTCTACTGAACACTCTGGATTCTTAGGTGAAGAGAAGCTTTAAGGCACTTAGAACATTTAATTATCTGTATGATGAACAAGATTGGACAACAGGCAAAGAATCGTAACGGAGAAGGAAAGACCGAAAATTGATGCTAGAGAAGTTCACACTCTAAGGCAAATGGGGGTAATTATGGTAATTGACTTATGAAAGCCTCTTTCAGAGCTTGTTCTGGGATTTCTTTGTCGCTGGTACACTTTACATCATGGTTGCTTCAGGGGAGCCTCTCCAGGATAAAAGCTCTTCTTCTGACGCCTGCCCGTGGGAGAAGGCTCAGGCAGGTGCTGGACCGTGGGACAGGTGTTGTGGTCACTCCGGCTCCGATGTGTCACAGCTCACCCATCCACGGCAGACACGCAAAACAAGGCAGACACGGGGCTGTTAGTGGAGCGTGCTTTATTACAGCGGGAAAAAAAAAGTAGGAAAATGAGCAGAAAATTTTACTTTTTCCTCCATGAAGACGGCAGCTGTCAACCAATTAAGGCAAACGAACGTGTCTAAGGCCCTGCAAAACCACGGAAATCTCAGGGGGAGCCTCAGAGCGGACCTCATCACTCTCTACCTCCCTGACAGCACGTTGTGGTGAGACGGGGGCCGGTCTTTTCTGCCGTGCCTGCAGGTTGGGGACCAGAGGAAATGGCCTCAAGCTGAAAGAGGGAAGACTCAGATTAGATATGAGATAAAATTTTTCACTGTTAAGAGTGNGCGGGCCCCGACGGACGGCAACCAGCAAACCCCTGGGCCGGAGGTAAGCGAGGGGCCGGCGGGCGGGGTCCCCTCCCCGCGGCCCTTTGTGCGGTCCTCGGGGGCGGGCGGGNGGCGTTTGGATCTGGCGCTGGGTGATGTGTTTCAGTGGTTACAGCGGTAGTGCCGGGTGGACGGCTGGACTGGATGATGCTGACGGTCTCTTCCAATCTTGATGATTCCACGATTCTACGTGAAACATGCGGCCAGAGGGGAGCGAGGCCACCGCCACCCCGTTCGTCCCCCTCCGCCGNCTCCCCCCAGCCGGCCGGGGGGAAGGCTTCAGCCGGGCTCGGGGCGCTGCCGGCCCGAGGAGCTCCTCCGCCCGCTGACAGGGAAAGCAGCGAGTGGATAAGGCCCTGTGTGACTGTCTGTGTCCGGCCCTCGGGTTTGGGAGCGTCTTGTGGCCTCCCGTTGCGGCTCCGCGGCCACTGCGCGGCGGAGGCTCGGACATTTGTATTAACTTCTCTTGAGGCGGGCTGAAAGGTGCTGCAGCGGTGGAGTGATACCACGGGCCTTTTCCGGGAGGCGAGCCCTGCTTCAGGTCTGAAATGGAGGCAGCAGGTTTCGGAGCTGAGAGGATAATGAGGGCAATTGCTCCCAGGCTAATTAGATATGTATCAGAAGGGAAATACTGAGTTATTAGTGGAGATCGTGTCTTACGAAGCCCTTCCTTGGTTCGTGATGTCTCAGCCTGACCTTCGGGAGGTGTTGTCCTGGCTCTGCTTTAAAGATGAATTTTGGGGTTCATAAGCTTCTAGTTTCTGGAAGTGCGAACCAGCGTTCCGGTATAGGTGCCGGCATTGTGGCCTGCTGTAATTTTTCCACGGGCTACAGGAGGAAGACATACGGGGTGGTGTTTTTTGTTTTGGTTTTTTTTTTCCCCTCCCGCAGTTTTGGCTGCTGGTGCTTTCAAAGACAGCAGTCACTACAGGCTGCCAGAGCGGGGTTTAGCAGGGTCATCCTATGTTGTATTCATGCTTTCCGACATGGAGAATGCGTCGGGAAGCCCGTCTCCTCCCAGGCACGCCACCGAAAGCGGTTCGGGATCACTCCCACCTCAAGACTTCCTGCTGGCAGGCTCGGGGTGTCACGAGTGACGCCTTTCATAGTTCTCCCATCGGTGGCCCGGCATTTCCCTTTGGCAAACAGGATCTACTTAGTGGGACGTGCTGGCACTGGCGGTCAGACTTTCCAGCCAAGTGTAGTGAAGAGGGGGGAGAAGTCTTTACTGCCAGGTTTTGGTTGGTCTCCAGCTGAGTTACAGCTCCTGCCCCATGCTCTTCCTTTGGTTTTCACTTCTCCTGTCCTAAACACTTGGTCTCCTCACAGTACGTGGAAGTATGGAAATGGTTGGGGAAGGTGGTTCTGATGTTGGTGCAGATTTTAAGAGAGAAGTGGAGGTTGTAGAGACTCACATCTTTTGGTATCCACTCCCCAGTGCCTAAAGCCGTTACAGCCCCAGCTGAAATTCATCTTTATACTGTGAATAACATTGCACAAAAGTCGTGGACAAGTTCTGGTGGTCCCTGACAGTGGAAGGTGTTACTGAAAAATCTTATTTTTAACTAAATACAGTCTTCTTGTGGCTCTCACATTATCTAACGTGGGGTATTTGTGTTACAACTGCCTTTGCAGAAACTGAAAATACCCTATGCAAAGTTATGAGCTCACTGAATGCAGTTACAGTGGTGACTGTTATTCTGGCTATTTAGTTGGAAAACCAAAACCAGGAACTGGTGAGTATTTGATGAGGGAGCCAGCCCAGCAGATCCTTGGTGACAAACACTGGGGTTTGTAAACCCTTGGCTGCAGAGGGAGGGCTGAGGGGGTTGTCAAGGGGCAGGATAAACTTCTGGAGTGTTGCCTTATGTAATCTGAAAATTAGTATATGTTTAGCTTTGCTAGTGCTTTTCTACAGAAAGCACTGTGCTCCTCCTTATGAACTAGTGGAAGGTTGAGGTTGCTGGTCTGTGACAAATGTAACCAAGTAATTGCATGCAGAGTTCTGGGGAGGAGAATTAAGCTGGCCAGGGTGTACCATGGAAGTTGGTCACTGGGACAGGGGACCCAGCACTCTCTGTGCTGTGCTCCACTGCTCTGTGGATGCCAGAAATCACCACCTGCAAAGTGCTGCTGTTGTGTCCCTCGTTGCCCTGCCATGAGGTGACTCCTTTGGGAACACACTGTCCTTGGCTTGCCCCCTTTTCCTGCCTGCTGCCAGGGGTGTGCTGACTTTGAACATGTGCCAGTGCTTGGGCCAGCACCTGCATCTACCAGGGCAGCTGTAGCACAGAAGGAGATGCGGAGTCTGATGCTGTGTGTGAGCAGCAGAATGGAGCATCCAGGAACCACTTACCCAACCAAGGGCTTTGGCTTACTTTTGCTATTACCCATTTTGGGTGAGCAAAAGCATTTCATTTTTTCAGGTCAATGCTGGATTAAAACAGAACTTCAAACTGGCCTTAAATGTGTATGTTTTATTTATAGTTTCCAGGCTTTAACTATGTTTGGTAGAATTGCAACAATTAATCAAAAAAGTCAATAGCAATTAATTATTGTAATATAACAGGCCACGTGTTTACAGTTTAGATCGCTGTCATTGTTGGGGCATGCTTTTTTTAAGTTTTAATTGCAGTTTGACATGATACTGGAGCTGTTGGGCACTGCTGAACAAGCATAAAAGCTGTTGATGAACTTAGTGTCATATGAAGAGATGTCTATTGTGTTACTGCAGTATCACATTAGGCATCTGTGTGTGTGGTGTTCATTTAGAAACTGACTTCATATCTGCACTTTAAGAAGCAATAGCTCAAGGATTTTTTCAGTGGTCACTTTTAGTCTGAAATTTTTGCTGAATTGCTACATTAATAAGAACCTCTTTTCTTCGGATGAGATAATGAATCCCCAAACCAAAAGCTTTTAATACAGCTTCTGTATTAACTGTGTTCTCAGTGCTTTGTGTAACTTGCAAAACTATATCACATTTTGTTGTCTTCTGTTTCTGCCCCTCTCCATCCCTCTCACTGAAATGTTCCCATATACTGATGTGGAATGTTTTATTGTGGGTTTCAAAAGTTCAGCTGATCTCAGTGAGAGCATGAGTGAAGGAGCTCTGGAAAAATGAGATTTCCTGAAGCCTCACGTGACTGGTTCTAGCAGAGTTGGGTGTTAGCATGGTGCCTTAGAATGTCATGTGAAGTGGTTTATTTTTTTTTGTTTTGCTGAGGGGTTTTTTTTCCCCTTGGTTTTTTTGTATTACTTCCTGATAAGTTGTGTCACAACATCACATGAGAGCCGGCCTGGAATCTCTGTATTTTGAAACTCACCACTGACCGAATCTTCCTAGTTTATACAGGTCTCTTGCTGCAATTAAAGTGTTGCAAATGGACATGGGAAGCCAGTTCTCTCTAGTGGCTTCTTGCTGGATCTCATGATTTAGCCCCAGCCAGCAACTAAGTGCCACAAAATTGCTTGCTGGTTTGCCCTGCCGCAGCAGGATGGGGGTGGGGGAATCAGAAGAGTAAAGTGAGAACTCATGGGTTGATCTAATTAGATAGTTTAATGCGACAGAAAAGGAAGAAAAAAAATCATTAAAAGAGTAGGAATATATAAAACGAGTGATGCACATTGCCACTGCTCACTACTTGCTGACCAATGCCCATGCCTTTGGCCAGGTTTCCCCCCAGTTTATATACTGACCATGATGCCACATGGTATCCTTTTGGCCAGTTTGGGTCAGCTGTCCTGGCTGTGTCCCCTCCCGGGTCTTTGTGCCTCTCCAGCCTTCTCACTGGCAAGGCATGAGAAATTGAAAAGTCCTTGACTTAGTATAAACACTATTTGGCAACAACTAAACCAATTAGTGTGTTATCAATATTGTTCTCATCCTAAATACAAAACACAGCACTAGGAAGGACATTATCTCTATCCCAGCCGAAAGCAGGTCAATGGAATATTAGAAGTGATGAAAGTGTTTTAGACAATACTTTGGACAACAGAGTGGAAGCTTCTGCAGTTTTATATAAAATACTGTCCCAGTTGGGAGGAGGGTGATTAGGTTTTTCCTCTTAACCCTCATCATAATTGCATCTTGGCCTCCTAAAAGTCTCTTTTTGCTTCTTGTGAAATGTTTTTCTCTGTGTGGGTTTTCTCATTATTGAGACCTAAACTTTGGCAGTGCTAAGTATATTAAATAAAGCCGATTAGCCAAAGGCTGCTATTGATAACAGATTAAATGGGTAGTCTTAATGGAATTCATGTGTAGTGCCAGGTATTCTTGCTGCTGACTGGCAGGTCGCAGAACACTTATTTAGCACTTAGTCTAGTTAATTTATTTTTTTAAAAAAAATTTTAAAGAGTTAATCTCAGTAAATATCCAAGAGCTAATCCTGTTGTTTGTTTGCTTTCTCATTTGTCTTTTTTCAGTCTGCCCTCTACTGAGTAAGACTTCATCAAAATGTCTCTCTATCCTTCCCTAGAAGATCTGAAGGTGGACAAAGTTATTCAGGTATGGTGGACTTTAAAAAAGATGAGTTTTGATGACAATAATATATCTGTGATATTTAATCCAGGAAAGGGGAGACTTATTGTAGTTGAGAACTTGTTTTACCATCTCACTCTGAAAGGGAAAAGACAAACTGTTTACTTTGTAGCTTGACCTAATATGATTAATGCTTATTTTACCACCTGGATATGTTTATTTTGGTTTATATATTCATTTGTCTTTAATATGTTGATATGTTTGGGTTTTTTGAAGTATAGATACATGGTCTTAAGTACACAAACATAGTCTCTTCACATACTTCAACTCTGACTTGATAACTAAACTAATACATCTGCTGCATCTCATTCCCAGTGTCCAAATCTGTGGCAGAAAGCTTTTGTGGTCATTTGAGCACCAAAAGAAAAGCACTGGCTGTCATAATGCCCTCTGGAATCAGACTTGTCCTCCAGCTATTTCATGGTGGTGACCAGTTATCACCTTTGTGCAAAACCCTTTATGTGTAAGAATTTTGGTAGTTTTATTATTAGACATGATGAGGACTAAAAAATATCTGTGAAACAAAAGAATGAAAAACCCTTTAATGGATTAAAAACTCTATGAGAAGTTTGACATGGATGTATTTCACAAGGAGTTTCCTTGCTTTCTTCAGCATTTTACTTTTCCCTGAACCTAACTTGCATTTCTTCTCTGTTTAATCAATGGCAAGGAGTTGTAGAGTGTTTTAAGGTGGCTGCTACTTCTGTCCTTGCTGTTTTCATTGGGAAGCAATCAAGCAAACTGCAAGAACAGCTTCTGAACTCTCCTGTGCTATCCCGAAATGCAGTGCCTTGTCTCATCTGTGTTTGTATGTGTGGGGTGGGGCTTTTGAAGTTGTGGGTGCTGTGTTGGGAGTTCTCCTTGTCATGTCTGCCCACTCCATTGTTCTTATCTAACCACCGTTTATCTACAGTCTGGTTATGCTGAACTAAAAAGTGAGTAGACTGGAGCCAAGAACGTGCTCCTTTGGCCTTTTATTGACCAACTGCTAGAGTTTGTATATTACAGTTGAAAATTGTAATAAATGTAATCAGGAAGCCATTCCGTTTTCACTGATACTTTTCATAGAATCACTGAATAGTTTGGGTAAGCATCCTCTGCAACAAGCAGGGGACATCTTCAACTCCATCACTTTGCTCAGAGCCCTGTCCAACCTGACCTTGAATGTCTTCAAGGATGGGGCATCTACCACCTCTCTGGACAACCTGTTCCAGTGCTTCACCACCCTCATTTTATAAAACTCCTTCCTCATATCTGATCTAAATCTAGCCCTTTCTTAGTTTGAAATCTTTACCCCTTGTCCTGTTGCAACAAGCCCTGCTAAAAGGTCTGTCACCATCTTTCTTCTAAGCCCCCTTTAGTACTGGAAGGCTGCTTTGAGGTCTCCCCAGAGCCTTCTCTTCTCCAGGCTGAACAGCCCCAGCTCTCTCAGCCTTTTCTCACAGGAGAGAGGTTCCATCCTTCTAATTGCTTCTGTGATCATCTCCTTGGGACCTGCTCTAACATGTCGTTCCCATGCTGGGGATCCCAGAGCTGGACACAGCACTCCAGGTGGGGTCTCACAAGGGCAGAGTAGAGAGGCAGAATCACTTCCCTTGACCGTCTGGCATCAAAAGCTAAATTATTTCCTTCTCCCAAAAAGTGCATTATAAAAATGCTATTTCTTTAAATAAGTCTGAGAGCATTCTTAGGAGAAAAGGGGGCAGAGTGCTGAAACACAATGTCTGTATCTGCAGTGAGTGAGTAAGATTCAAATGACTGCTGGCTAAAACAAACTTGTTACGTTAAATATTATTCTAGCCTGCTCTTTTTGTCCATCATTTGAGTTGGAGCCTGTGCTTCTAAATACACGTGATATTGCTAAATAATGACTCATTCTTGCTGCGAAACCTTTTTCTAAAGACAACTTCCTGGAGTGTACAGGACTAAGAAATCTTCTATTTTTAAGCATTTCCTGAACATCATGAAGTAATTTTACTGTCATGCTGTGTTAGGTAATTTATGTGTCCTGTTCAGCATAATGTTTCACTATGCGTTGAGTAATTTCCCCCCCACACCTTTGACATTCAACCTCAGGAAAGTTATTGGGATAGCTATTTCCATCATGCTTAAGAGGCCTCTCTAAGGCTGTGTTTTTCACTGGTCATGAACACACAAGGCCAAAAAATAGAGCTGAAGTATTGAGAAGGAAGGAAACTGACTCACAAATATATGAGAACTTAGTAGAGTAAGCCAGTCAGCAATACAGAAATAAGGCTTTATGTGTTCACTGTAGTGGCAAGTGCTGTAGAAAAATCATCTTGGAAGGTCCATTTCTTTCAGAAGATACTGTACTAGTAGCATTGGATTGCATGGAACTTGACACCTGAAAAGAACTATGGATCTCACTAATTATGTCTGTAAATGGTGTGAAGAAGTAAAACGGCTGCTATCCAGCTGAAAAAAGTAATTGCAAAACACTCTGCCAAAGGTCATACGTTAAAACTTAGTTATAAGCTTTATTGGACAAAGGTAATGTTTCCTTTAAGGCTTTTTAACTTGCTTGATGACATAAACAGAACAGGTTGACAGGAAAGCCTTTCTGCATTATCACTGTAGCTTTTTCTCTGAGGAAGATGTGAGTTGATCTGCCAAAGTAGTTTTGATACTACTACAGCATGTTGTATTGAAGCTATTTATTTCACATAAAAAGATTGACTTCATTACTTCAAGATAAATAGTAACTAGCATGTACAAGAAAAAAGATACTCAGTCTCCTGCCTGCATGATAAAAGATTTATTTTTTCTTATACACAATAACATATGTGAGTTTCTTTGCTTTTAGGCTCAGACTGCCTTTTCTTCAAATCCAGCTAATCCAGCAATCTTGTCTGAAGCTTCTGCTCCAATTGCTTGTGATGGAGGTAAGCTCATGTACTGTATAGTATCCTGATGTTGTGGAAAGCAGTTATGAAATCCTAAAGTTAACAGTACAGTCAAAAATAGCTATAAATATGTTAGCCTATTTACAAAAGGAAATAAATGTAACCTTATTTACATTTCCTATTTGGAAACGCCAACACCCACCTTGTGGGTCAAAAAGGAGTCTATAGGAGTCAAAAACCAGTGTTTGCTTATAAAAGGAAGTTGTGGCTAGCAGTCACCCTTCTCTTTTTGAAACCTTTTCCAAGTGAGCCTAAGATAACAAGATTTGATATTGGTACCATTTGAGCTCTGTTTAGCTCTTACCTAAAACACTTAGTTGTCCTTATTTATCACATACCTATTTGTAAGCTTTAGAGGACAGCGTGAATCAGAGTGTTTCCTCTACACGTGAGCTTGCTCAGGAACAGACAAAGACAAATCTCTGTCAACGAGAGAAGTGCCCAGGAAGGTGGCACTTAATCATGTTGTTCAATCAACATTAAGCTTCTAGCAGATTTTGGAATCAAATGTGTGGCGGGAAATCCATCATACCTAAAACTGAACGACTTGTATCCATTTCTCCTTCTTTTCTCTCACGCGCCTGTACATCCACAAAGGTGCACAGGTATGTTTGAGGTTGGAGCTCTGGATTAATAAATTACACTTGGTCTAAAAGGCCTAAAACCTCTAACCAGCGAGACCAGCAGCAGTGCTGGAATGGCAGTCAGGAAGGCTGGTGGACCAGGTGTTAAGGCTTGGTGGATGGAACTTTGTTTCCAGTTCTTCTCTGAGTGCTTGTCTGTTTGTCTAAGATGACCTTAAGGCAGGAGTTTGCATAGCTCACCAGAGTTGCCTCTGGTAGATCCTTTCTGGATTAGATACTTACCTGACCTCACCTCATCAGACCAGATTTGAGTTTGCTTCAGCAGTCTCTTCTTGGCAGCATTTTTTCTGCTGTCCATAGTTAGAATTCTCCTGCAAGTGTTTGGACAGCAGGAACCAAAACATATTTTTGACATCAACTCGTGTGTGAATTGCTCTGGAACTCTGTATGGCTGAAGAGTGATTAGTCATTCAATATATCCCAAACCAAAGAAGGCCTTACATCATCTATAGGATGTGCCAGACCCACTGGAAATTCTTCTTGCTGACAGAGACAGGAGACTACAACATCAAGAGCTTTTGTATTCTTCTATGTGTTCTCCTGTTTGGAGCACTCTCTCTTTCAAATGAGAATGTAATTCAGCCAGCAAAGATGCATCATGTGTTCTGGTCTTTAGTAAAGAACAAAACAAAAAAATTGGGTAGCTGCAGAAATCTTGTGCTGTGTTGTGTATAATCCTAGGGGCTTGAAAAAGCAAGCAAAAGTAGAAAATGTATTGATCAAAACTTTGTAATCAATATTGATGAAGCTATAAGCTAGTAGTTTAGTCCAGAAATATGATCAGACAGCTCTAATGCAAAGCAGCATATTAAAGAGCAAAAAAATCTCTTGTTTATATTGGCATTCACCTTGCAATGACATTTGTTCCTTCCCAGAAAAGTTACTTTCCATTGCTGGTCAGACATCGTTTCTTATAATAGCTGTTTTTATACATTTATACCCATAAATGACCACTAGAAACTTAAGTTTTATGTACTGGGGAGTCTGGTTGCTTCCAAAGCCCTCCTTCGCACTATCTCTCTCTCCAAGCAGCCTTTTCTGTCCCCACTCATTTAGTGAGAATGTTAGGGGGGCTCTTAAGAGCTCTCATAACTGGCACTTGTTGAATGGCACCAGTTAATGATCTGTGGAATGTCAAGAGCAATATCAAGTTTATTTCTAGAGTTGTTCAGCTCAAGGTCTGACAAGTGTGTCAGTTTAACTTCCTTTCCTCCCACTCCTTGCACCTACCTCTGCTTGTGTATAGGGGGATATTTTAAAGGCTATGTGTGTTTTTTCTTGTTGAGAGGCATGTATAAAGCCCCTTCAGTTTGAAGCTGTGAGAAAATGACAGCTACTTTCTCATGAAGACTCAAAGCAGACTGTAGTGGGGACCTTACAGCCAGGAGGCTTCTGCAGAAACCTTCCCATGCCTGGGAATATCCTTGGCATGAATGCCTCTCGTGAGGCGATGCTGTTTTGAGCTTAGTGGAAGGTCTCTCTGTGTGTTCTTCAGCACACCTGGTTTGGGGGTGGGGAGGACAGTAGCTCTCCACTAATTGCCCAAAAGTTCTAGAGTTTAAGGGCATGTCCTCATGGAATGCAGCACAGTGTCGGGTTTGGAACTTGTCACCATGTGTCTATTGTTTGTGTTGTAAAAGATGAATAGAGTAACTGAAACTGAAAGTTCTCTGTAAGTTTTTTATCTCAGAAGTGCTGCTTGTCTGGTTACTCTTCTAAACCAGGCCAGAATAACAATTCTGATTCAAGTGGGTCTTAAGTCATAATTTTCCAATTAAATAATTACAATAGCACAAGATTTGTTGAAGTAATTGTGCATGTGAAAGCAGTTAACTGCTCCAACTGTTAAACCAACGGTTGTATTGATTTTTTGTTTTGCTTTTCTCCTGTAGGTTTGTACCCCAGATTGTATCCAGAACTTTCTCAGTATATGGGCCTGAGCATCAATGAGGAAGAGGTGCAGAGAAGCTTAGCAGTGGCAGCAGCTGCTCAGCCACAGGGTGTAAGTACCAGTCAAGCATCTTCTAGAAAACAAAAGTGTAAAGACTAAATGTGTATCTAGCATTCTAGAGAGCAGGCTATTATTTGCCTTAAGTACCATACTTGACTGAGAGGTGAATTATTTAAGTAGCAGTGCCTGTTTTAGTCTGTTCTGAAACTGTGCAGTCCATTTCCAATGTTGGGAGGGGGTGGGGGAGAGCTGGTGTTGTGGCTTATTTTGCGTGTTGTTTTTTTAAAATATCACTTCATATGAACTGACATATTGCTATTCTTAAAAGTTGAAACTAAGTTGTTTGGCTGTTTTGTTTTAATCAGCAACTGGTAACACGACCTTCTACTAATTACATGGTAGCTCCAGTGACTGGAAATGATATTGGAATTCGCCGAGCAGAAATTAAGCAAGGCATCCGTGAAGCAATTCTGTGTAAAGATCAAGATGGCAGAATTGGACTTCGCCTTAAGTCTGTTGATAATGTAAGTGTAGAAGTTGCTTTTGCCTCTAGAGATTTTACTGCTGGGCTATATTAGTAGAGAAGTTAGTGTGTGGTCACAAAGTAGTCTTCTGTATAGCAGTTTCTTATGCATTACCAGAATTTTAAAGTCCTTCATTAGACTTGTAACTAGATTTCCAGCTGTCTGAGCTAGGATCTGAATTTAAAGCCGCCATTTAATGCCATGTGTTTTATTTATAAGACTTGAAAAAACACAGCTGAGAATCATCTCCTTTTTTGTAAAAGGTGCTTAAACCGTTTAAGATGTTTAATCTGAATTTTTAAAAAAAATGTACTGAAGGTAGCATATAGGGTTCAAATACTTTTCTGTAGTTCTTCTAATGCAGAAAATGGGGTTTTCTTAGAGTAGCATGGGGTGGTGGGGTTTTTTTTTGTTTTTGTAACACCCCTCCCTCCCAAAGGTATTATTTATGATTTGCTTTGATATGCTTTACTTTGTTTTTAGGGATGCTTTGACTAGAAATAGCTTTGTAACACCCGTTAAAACAGACAAGTATTTACCCCTTTGCATAAGACTTTAATGTTACCCGTACGTCTCTTTTTTTTCTTTTTAATATTTAGCGATCTAGACAGAACAGATTTGCTTGGTTTTGAACTTTTATCTAGCATTAATAATTATCTGTCAGACTTTTAAATACATCTAGAAACAGACTGAAATTTCAAAAGTGCCTCTTAAGGAGAGATAATTAGCAAGTCCTTCTGTCTTGTCTGTTTGGTTGATATTGTGTAGAATGGGAAACTTAAAGGAGCTGTGTGTTCTGTGACTGGTCTTCATCTTAAAGCAAGAACTTCCCCTTCTCCTCCCCTCCCTTTTTTTTCCTCTTTTGTAGGGTATATTTGTCCAGTTAGTTCAGGCAAACTCTCCAGCATCCCTTGCTGGTCTGCGGTTTGGGGACCAGGTTCTGCAGATCAATGGTGAAAACTGTGCAGGATGGAGTTCTGATAAAGCACATAAAGTTCTGAAACAGGCTTCTGCAGAAAGGATTTCAATGATCATTCGGGACAGGTAAAGCCAGCCGCAAATACGGATTTGTCATTATCCATCTCTGAGCAATTCTGTGGGGTTTGGGTCACCCCTTGCTTCAGCAGGTTTAACAAAATCTGTTTGTCCGTGTAGTTCAGTGGTAAAGATCTTCAGAAAGGTTCCCTTTTGTGGGGAACAATCAAAACAGTTATCTTAACTTGTAAACTTCCTGAGCATGATGAGGCATAATGTTTTTCCAAGATAAACTAGTGAGTGAGTGATGGCACAAGTTAAATTTAAACTGAATTGAAGAGTGCTGTGCTTTTTTTCACATACAATTTTTTTCATTTAGTGTAAGTGAAGGTCAACAATAAAAGATAGTAACAAAATGTTTGCTGTATTAATTAATACATTTGCATTTTATGCAATGACAGCTTTTCTTGTGAACTCCGTTGCTTATGTATGAATTAATGCCAGTTTTACTAAAAGCATGCTTGATGATCCAATGTTTTTTCAATTGTATTAGATAATGATCTTGTAGCTAATTGTATGTGGTAACAGTAGGTCAGATTAAACATAAGGCCTGTAGGCTGCAAGAAGACAGAGGATACTTCATGTGACTAAGTACATGCCTCGAAGTTTTTTCTGTGTTCCTTCTTGCTTAAGAACCAAGTCTGACCCAGTGGAGGGCAGCTGTTTTGATGAGGGCAGTTGTTTCAATCACTGAATCAAAATACTGTGGCAGTAGGTTCCCTGCTCTGTCTACCACTTCTGTGCCCAACATGCCACCCTCTTCCTTTATCTACTGCCATTTAAATTAATTTTTTTTAAATTTTAAATTATTTTTAAATTATTGTTTAAATTAAACAATTTAAAGGTTTATTGTCCCTAAAGCAGTAGAAATGTTGTTGGGGAAGCCTTGTACTCTCAGAATCTCAGTTGTTGAAACTGCCTATTTTATTGACCTTGTAATGTTTGTAGAGAACTTAATATTTAATGGACATTTGTGTGTGTTTGGTTGTGGTGGTGGGTGGGTGGATGTTGTATGGGATTTTTGTATTATTATTAATCCACATGGTGAAATATCTGTAGAACAGGGAAAACATGTAAGGTTTATAAACAAATACATTTTAATACAACAATATTAACAAAATTAAGTTAAACCTAACAACTTTTCATTATAGATAATGTATGGGCTCCTTAGAGTACAATTACTTTTTGTAAGCTGAAAATGCTAAAATAGCATGTGGTTATTTCTGTGGTTTAGTGGACTGAAAACATTGCTTTGTATTTCAAATGTCTTTCTAGACCTTTTGAACGAATTATTACCATGCATAAGGACAGCACAGGGCATGTTGGTTTCATATTCAAGAATGGAAAAATAACCTCAATAGTGAAAGATAGTTCTGCTGCAAGAAATGGACTTCTGACAGAGCACAACATCTGTGAAGTAAATGGCCAGAATGTCATTGGGTTGAAGGTAAAATAAGTACTATGTGGGGGGTGTGGATGGCTGTGAGCTTTTTATGTTTGTATAGTAAGTGTGTTTTGGAGAGGGAGAAGGTTGTAATACATTGTTTAATGTTCATAAAATCAAAAAATTCAGTCATGAGAGGTGACTCGACTGGAGAGACAGACATGTTTTGGGCTTCTTTGTAGTTTTGTATTGGTTGCCACGGCAGCTAATTCTCATCCTCTCTGCCTCTACCTGGCGAGGCTGACCCTCAGTTTTTATCTGTAGTCCAACCTTGCTGGCAAAACGAAGGGTAAGCTTCCTCTTTCCAGCCTGCATCAAATTTTAGCAGAAATTCTGTGTATGATGTCTGTGTCCCTTCTCTAGTCAGTTCATGCAAGATACTCCTAACCAAACATCTGTGAAGTGGCGTTGCAGTTTCAGTGATTTGTCCTGGAGGTTCAGTCCTCCAAACAAGGAGTTGGAGGGGTCTCAAAGCCACATGAAATGTGTCTAGAAAAAGCTCTTGAACTGCTGCCTTAGTCAGCTTGAGTTGTGTTGCTGATATGACTTCTTGTTTACTAACAGGACTCGCAGGTTGCAGATATCTTGGCAACAGCTGGAAATGTAGTGACCATCACTGTCATGCCTTCCAGTATTTATGACTATATAATAAAGAGGTAAGTAATACAAAGCAGCCGTGGTGTTACTTATAATCAAGTTGACAGTGACTATAAAGTATATTCATGATAAAACCTAATTACAAACTTTACATAAAGATTAGAGGAGGGGATGGAGATGTCTGAAAAGTTGTTTAATCTGATGTTTTGGTCAAATTGGTGTATGTTGGTGCTGTTTTTAACCTATTCTATGCTTGTGATGATCCTTTGCCTTTTCCTCTCTGGAAAAACCCTCTTCTAAACTTCTTTTGACTAAGCCTGAATTTCTGAGAACTTTAAGTGGGTGGATACCACAAGTATTTGGTAACTTGTAACTAAAATGCTGTTTGTAGTGCAACTAATTCCCCTGTCCTAAAAGTGATTCTTGGCAGGATAGTTTTGGGGTTTTTCCTGATCTTTTGGCAACAATGGCTTTCTACAACTAAATCCGTCCTGCAAAAAATGTTTCCGAAGTTGCTAGAAATTAATAATGCTTCAGGTGTAAATGAGTTTTTTTTCCTGTTTTTATTTTTTAACCCCCTTGGCTTGGTATCCTCTTTCTACAAAACAGTTTTCACTCTAACAGCCACATTTTCCCCTGCTCTCCGTCCCTTGTGCTTGTACTCTGGTTGCACACATGCCCATACCCCGAAAGATAGCAACAACATAGCTCAGGTGCTAATAGAAATGTTGAGTATGGGCTTCTCTTTTGTCTGGGGGTGCAGTTTGGTGCAGCTTTCTGTAGCAACTTGTCAAAAATAGTGGAGTAAAAGTCTAGCTTGTAATTTGCATTAAAGGGCTGGCAATGACAAAGCTACTGTGAGCAGAAGCTTGAGTGGTCTTGTGTAGTTGTCTTACAAAACTGAATGCCTTTTCCTTTTCCTTAGGATGGCAACTAGCATCATGAAGAGCCTGATGGATCACTCTGTTCCTGAAGTCTAAACTTGCACCATGGACGTCTGTGTACATATAATGATGGCTCTACTAAACTTGGGCTATTATACTCAGTGATCTTTCTTCTGCACACGAGCCTTTCTGGAGTCTGAGAGAAGATATGCTGCATCAAGCATTTGCATCTATAATGGCTGGGAATGTCACCATTCAACATATCTCGTGTATTCACACACTGTAAAACTTGCAGCCTTACATGCTTGACAAATGTGAAATTCCAATTGTGTTATGACTTCTTTTCATAGGTCTTTTGTTTAGCTTACTACTACTATAAGCCATTGCAACTAAAGGAACCAGGTATCACTTGCAAAGCTACATGTTGTTACCCAGGACAATGCTGTGCTTTCTATGTCTAAGACAAATGAGTATTTTTACTGCTTTTTGTTTGCAAGAGTAGATTTGAAATAGCATATTAGAAGTAAGGCTAGTACGAGTTAATTTTTTTGTTCTAGTAAATACTGTTTACACAGAAATGCCACCTAGCTGATTATAGCTCAAGGCATCACTCAGTAAGTAATCATAATTAAAGTAGTGTACAGATACTCAAATCTTTTTATTACTTGTTATCTGAATTGTAACTAATATGCTTATCTCTCGCCTTAACCATGTTCTTTCAAGGATTCAGACATAACCAAATAAATGACCAAAACGTTACATCCTCTGTGTGTACATACTTAAGATGAGCTTTTATCGAGGTCAGTTTCAGCCAACAACTAGGATAGGAAATGCAGTGTAAAATATTTAAATAAGCTTACTCCTTTTAACATTGAAATGTTTTAGAAGGGTAGCTCTGGGCTACTTTAAACAAGATGTGTTTAATGGAAAAAATTCTTCACTGTGAGGGAGGTGAGGCAATGGAATAGGTTGCGCAGAGAAGCTGTGGATGCTTCATCCCTCAAAGTGTTCAAGGCCAGGCTGGGTGGGGACCTCAGCAACCTGGTCGAGTGGAAAGCCCATGGCTCGGAGTTTGGAACTAGGTGATCTTTAAATCCCTTCCAGCCCAAGCCTTCTTATGATTCTAACTCTCTTCATGCCTGAAGCTTAACACATGGAATAGCAGCCAGCGGTTCTCCAAGATGTACTAATTGTAGAACTGCAATTTCACCATAAAACTGCCTGCAGCTTGCTGGGTGTGCTGGGTCTGGCTGGGATGAAGTTAATTTTCCTGGAGGAGCAGGTATGGGGCTGTGGAGGCTTGTGACCAAAGTGGGGCTGATAACACAGCAGTGTGTTTGCTGAGTACTATGTGCAAAGTGTCAAGGCCTCTCCTGCTTCTCACCCTGCCCCCAGGAAGCAGGAGGCTGAGAGGGAGCACAGCTGGGACTGCTGACCCAAACTAGCCAAAGGAAAATTCCACACCATTTGACATTATGCTCAGCAATAATTAGGGGGGAATCTTTCTAAGGCAGTTGGTCTGGGCATCAGTCTGCTGGGGGAATAGGGGAATGATTACCTCTGCATAACTTCTTTTTTTTCTTCCCCACTTTTTATTTTCCCTTCTCTTAGTCCCCCCATCTACTGCAATCCACAAATTTTCATAGCTTTTGCCCTTCTGATTCTCTTGCCCCTCTTGATGTGGGGCAGTGTGAGTGAGAAGTTCCATAGGGGCTCAGCTGCTCATTGGCATCAGCCCACCACACCAGATCAGAGGCACGTTCAACTGAGACTTGAATGTTCAGTGATTGCCTTTTTTTTTTTCCTCTGCTCTGTTCCAGGTTTCAGCTATTAATATTACTGAACTTCAGTTTTCCTCATAGTTGGCAGCAGCATAAAGTCAAAGCAAAGAACTTCAGTTTAGTAGAGGTATTATTTTGTAAAGAAGTATTTGGGGAATCAGTTTAGCTATTCCTTCAGAACTGATTTGGATCCTGAATTCTCCTGGGGATGGTGGCATCTTAATTATTTTCTTGCTTGTCCATTTAAAGGACATATGCTGCAAAAGATTATAAGAGATCACAGCAAAACTAAAAGCAAACACTTCAGAGCTTGGCAGTCTGCAATAAACAAGAGTCTCATCTGCCAGTTCCTCACCATGTGTAGCTAATTGTAGCTTTTCCTTTTTGTAGGAAAAGCATGGTTGGGAAACCTGGTCTTCCTGGGAGGACTGAAGTTCAGCAGTGTAAGCTCAGCTCTGCCTGTCAAGAAAAGTCTTGTTGTGTAGCTTGCTGTTTCTCAAATGAATTTCCCTGTTATGGTAACCCAGAGAAAACCATTACAGCACTTCAGGCTGGAGAGGTGATCAAATTCATCCTGCAAGCCAATTTAGTGGGACAGTTTGGTTGCTAAATGATGTGTCTCTGGAACCACTGTTCCAGCCTACACTGGCAGTAATTGGTGGCTTCATGGAGCATTGGTGTAATTCAGCCTCATGGGCTAGGCCTTGTGCCTGCAGTCATCTCTAAGGGCTTTGCCCAGCTCCTCTGCTTAGCTGTGAAATCCCTGGAGTGCAGACACTGATCTCTGCTTCTAACCTGTTTTTACTTAGGAGTAGATGAGTCAGCAAGGGCTGTTTCTAGATCTAATGGGGCTTTAAAACTCTTTATTTACAGCTTGACCAGTGGCGTTTGGTCACTTAAATCTTGTGACTTCCTACTAAGAACAAGTCTGGCTAAAATTAAAAATAAAAAAAAGTAAACCAAGACAAAAATATGTGGGGGAATATAAGATGACAATAGTTCTATTTTTTGTTATCAGCCAGATTGTTCCAACTACCAGGGCAATCCATTGGAAAAAACCGGTAGAACTTCAGTACAAGAACTTCCAGCTATAGCAGGTAGCAACCACTAGTAAAAGAATAATCAAAAAGCTCTTGTTTTAAGGCAGAAATTAGCTAGCATTGAAGAGTAAATTATGGTTAAATGCATATACATAAATTCAAATAAACTGCAAGGAAATACCAAGTCAACAGGGTTAACGTGACTGGTTTTTCCCCTTTAAAAAGCTAGGGTTGCTTTAGGCACTGAAGCAGTGGGTGAGGGCTCTGTTCTGTAGCATGCTTTATAGCAGAAGGTAAATCTCAGCTGCACTCCTGTGCTCTGCATACTATGCAACCCTATTTAACCAAAAGAAGGGTATATTCTCTGAGGTAGTTTAACTCAGAACTGAGGGGGTCACAAGCTTCAGGGTCATTTTCCGCTGGTTTAGCTCAGCAGAAGGCCCCCTAGTGACAAAGGACAATCCAGAATTCACCCAAGCCATTTCCAGGCATCTGTGGAAAAATCACATTCTGTCTTCTTTGTCTACACACAGATATGTCTGGGAAAGAAATAAATTGAAAGGTGAAGAAACAGGGCAGACACCAAACATTCCCCTGCAAGAGTAAGACTGGTACAGCAGGCAGGCGTGGTATGGCTTAGTCTTTTGCCATGTGTGGCTTTACCACGCACTCTCATTGATTACATCAAAACCCAGTTACCTGCTAAGCCAAGTGAGTAGTGCAGCTGAAATTAATACCACTTTGGTTTAATACCATCACCTTACTGAAAAATAAGCTCGCACTCCAACTTAATAAAAGACTGGGGGAATGAGAGAACAGTCCCTAACCTGATGATTGTCCCTAACCCAAGCTGATTGTTTTACAATGCCAAGAAACAGCGGTGCCTTGCAATAGGCATTGGGTGTCAAACCCAAGGCAGGGTCTCTGACTGAACACAGTTCAATAGAACACTTGCCCTGGACGCAGTGTCAGGGCACCTCAACAGCAGCAGCAAGGAAGAGCAGCAGAGAAGTAAACACATCTTCAGTCAGGCAGCATTACAAATGCAAATGCTTATTGCTGCAAATAAACAATTTAAATGCTATTTCAAGTCTTTCACTTCAGAACAGCTCCTCCCAGGAAATGATACCCTGAAGTCCTACAGAGAAAGTAATCCTTGTGCAACATTGCTTTCCTCCTGGGTTAAGACAGGTTGGGGACTGGATAAACCCAGGAACTCTAGCTCTGTTTAAATGCCACACTGAAATTCCATCCCAAAGCTGATTTGCATTAAAGAAGGCTGAGAACACAAAACATGAAAATGCTGAGGGATAGTAATACAAATAAGGAAAAGCAGGAGTGATAGTCTTTTATGCTCTAACTTCAGGCACAGGAGTAGGGGAATATTTATCCCAACACCTGTATGTGTAGCTGGTCTGTTAGGAGATCAATTTTATGCTTCTTTTCAGACCAATACATTGGTGCTGTTGTTTGGTAGGAAAAAGCAAGAGAGAATGTGTTCTTATTGTGCTCTATGCCTTTGCAAAAAGCCACAGCTGTGGACTGTCTAGGAGCCCAGAGGATTGCTCAGAAACAGCAGCTGCTGTGGTGTTCAAAGCAGTATTTACAATCACATGCATCTCCACTACAAAGAAAGGTTGACTGCACACAACCTACATGCATTATGGCATGAGACACAACAGCATTAAGCTGCACACACCCGAAAAGGCTTAAATTAAGAATGCAAATGCTTCTTCTTTCAAAGCAGTTCAAACAGCAAGCAATGATGCATTCCATGTAAATCAAACAATGACTGCAAGTTAAGAGCTCTTTAATTACAGAAAAATAAGTCTTTAATTTCATATCAGATATCATTTTAGACAAGCAATTTCAGTATGATAGTCCATGAAAAACAAATGCATACTCTATGGAAGTTAAGAGCTCTCAGTAAAGTCACCATAACATAGAAAGTTGTAGTTGAACAAAGCTTCCTATCTGGTTGAACTTCAGCAGCCATCATTGCACGCAGTTAAGTTCCTTTAAAAGGTTTGGTTTAAAATTAGAGTTCATTTAAATGACTGGAGGGAAAGGCACTTAGTATTGCAGTTTCCAGAACACGATTTGTTTGTCTTCCCCTCCTGTAATAACACTGTTGCACTGTTCATTCATCCACATGGACATTACAGCACCTGGGAAAAAAACCAAGACAAAAACCAAATAAATCCAAATGCAAATGAGTGTGGTACTCGAGATGACAGAACAGATCTTTTTAAGAGAGTTTAGCATAGTCTGATCATTAGATTACATTGACACCATACATGCTAAGAGGAATTTTAGTAGGCTTCGAAGTAGCTGCTCTTTTTCACAGTAATGATTTCGTGCTCCATTGCCTCAGCTGACTTTTGGTACAACGTCACTGCAGTGTAGAATGCAGATGGCAACTAAGGAAAGCATTCATGGAGAATGAGCTTTTTTACTCTGCCATTTGGAATTTTCACGTTAAAAGTGTATTCACATCTTGTAGCACATGCCTTAGAAGCCCACTTCTGAAAAGTCCCCATCTACAGAATGATCCCTCCACAGGGCAAGTTCCAGAGTAAAACTTACAGTAGGGAAGTTTGAAACAACTGTTTCAAACTGTTTCAACTGTTTCAACTGTTAAATAGCCTTAAAAACTTAACTGAATAAAACTGAGGTAGTTTTTCTCCACACATCCTTAGGCTATATAGATACATTTAATCAGCCTATAAATCCCCATCCAAAACAAGTTCTCTAGTAAACTTTACTTAACACTGTTAGACTCAGCCTGGACAGACTATGACAAAGGATACAGTGCAGCCTTATACTGTATTTGAGGGCCAAAAGGTAGAAAAAGGTTGGCTTTTGCAATGATGCATGAATTAAAAAAATTGAAATTAATTTCCCTTTGGCCAGTTTTGTAAACAGCAATATTCCTCCATTGTTATTAGATTTCCTTGGAGGCTCACATGGACCTACTTGAAATTCTGGTGTTTCATGTAAAGCTGACATCAGGAAGCCTGCTGGCTGAGCAGATGACTCTCAAACTTTTCAGTACTAAAAAAGCTGGAAAATAGGAATCTCACATTCAGTTTGAGAATGGGAATAGTTCAGGCATACCTGTATGCCCTTTGATTCTTTCAATAACTTTTCCTCCAAGAATGTCCCAAATCAGTAATTCACCTGATTGAGATCCTGATAAGATGGTATTTCCATCCCATCTGAAGCACCTGCAAGTAAGTCTGAAATTAGTTCATGTCAAGCTTTTGCATAATGACAGCCAAACATTTCCAAACTAGGTCAAAAAAGAATTGGAAACAGAGATATGAAACCAAAGGAAACTCCACTTTTTAACATAGTCTTGCTGGAAAGATTATTCCCAAATAATTTTAAAGAGTCATGACCCAAACTTGCTTCTCTGACTGCCCTCTAGACCCAGCCAGGCCTTCCCTTGGCAGAGGATGAAACAGAATCCCATAACAGAAGAGGACCCAGTCAGCTACACATGTGTGTGATATCCCAGTGGTCTCATGAACCATCACTTTCACTTCTGCCACTCCATATTCCTGAAACAATCATTTCAACTGCAAATATAACTTTCAGGTAAATAACTAGTGAAAATATGTATGTGAACATGCATATGTGTTTATGTATACCCACAAAAAAATGAACAACTGTATTCCATGCATAGCTGCTATATTTTTACTCCACTAACTAAGCATTCCATCTCTTTACCTGATAAACCATAAATAACTCTATACTTTTCAGTTGGTGGAAAAAGGTGATCAGTCTTTGATTTTAATAGACAATCATTTTTTAAGATTATTGAAATAAAAAGAAAACATTAAAACAAACCCCCCAAAACAAAACAAAAAAATCAATTATTAGTGCTAGAGATAATTTAAGTAAGAAAATTGTCACCTTGTTAGACATTTCAGTAGCTCAGCTGCTGGAAGAGCTGGTTAGCTACAGCTCTCATCATCTTTAAAGGACATTAAACTTGTTGTTGAAGTTATTTACTTAGAGAGCTGTTTGATTCTGCCCGAGTTTGGAAAGCTTGATCATAATGCACACAACATGGTAGAGTGTCAGCCTTTGCACTCTAAAAGTGATTCAATAAAACAAAGTCCCCAGTATTACTGCCCTTTCCACTCTGCTGTCATCAGCTATCTCCGTACAGCTCCATAATCTGCATCTTCTCAGCATTACCTCTGTGGCTCTTCAGCGGTCACAGAAGATATGAGCATTCCAGTTTGTACATCTACTACTTTAAAACAACAGTCCTCTCCTGTGCTCAGTAGATGTCTGCTGTCTGTACAAAAGAAGAAAGCAAACAAAAGAAACAACAACAACAAAAAAGCATGTTCAGACATTCAGTTCTAGTTACCAAAGCACTCTGCAATCAGCGTGTTGGATGTGACATTGCCTGACCTACTTATCTATAAATAATTTACTGGAAATTAAGTCTCTAAGCAAGAAAAGATAAACAAGATTGGTTTAGAATCTAGACCACTGGTTTACAGCCTAGCATGGCCTTGAGTACAATTAAATTCTTTACAGTGGAGATGTGTGACAATCCAAAACATCTCACCATCCCCCTTAAAGCAGTAATTCTAATAGGAAAGATATATTACATGGTATCAGGAATAAGATTCCCTTTGAAACTCCCAACAGTGCATATTAAAAACTGAAATCCAACGTACCAGGACTAAAAGCAGCATGAAATACAGTCCCAGAATGACATGGCAACTGGTGCAACACTGTTGCTGTAGAAACATCCCAAACACTAATGGTACCCTCTTTGGTTCCAGATGCGAGTATGGTATTTGCAGCATTAAGGTCGATTGTATTTACCTAGGAAGTTAAACATCCCGTGATTTTTCCTATTCTTTCATGTGAGCCATCTTGAGACAGGTTTTAAACATACACAAAACAAGCCCATTACCCCTAAGATATTTTATTTATGAAAAGCTTTGAATTTCATTCTCAACATCCTTAATTATGTAAAAGTATGAAAAATCCAAACTATAAAAAGAAAAAATAGGTCACTTTGGAGATATTTTAAACACCTTTTGCTTTGCAGAATCAGAAATGCTAAGTGACATTTCAGATTGCTTTTAGTACCAATACTCTCCATCTAAATGCCAGACTCTATCCCTAAGGGTAAAAATTTTCACTTTTAAAAAAATTCCTACCCATCAGTTGTTTCCTATTCCCTTGGGTAGAGTTCTTAAATGTTACCAGAACTGTTTCAGTATTTGCCAACAGCGTGAGCTGTTAAAAAATGAACTCTTAGGAAGGTTTAGAACAGTAATTCTAAATATATTACTAGAGTGACATTAGAGGCTATAAACAAAAGTATGCAGTTACACATTTATGATTCAATGCACACAATGTGTTTATATATTTACAGTGAAATTCACTGAGATATTTGATAGCATGGTAAACAACTCAGGAATTCTTTTTCATTTGCTTGCCTTAAACTACGAGGAAGCTGTAACAATCAAAACACTTGAAAAAAGATTAGTCTCTTTTCAAAACCAAAGAAGCAAAAAAAAGCCACCCAATCCTTCCTGCCCCCATAGGAATTCTGTGCATACAAGCTGAGCAAGACAAATTAAGAAACCTCTGTTTACACTGGCGCTTCAGTCCCCAGAAGTGGACCTTTTAACCCAGGAAGCAGAGAGCACTGGTGCAGAACCATCAGACAGCGAAAATCCCAAAACAAAATGCCCCTATACACATTTCCCAAAATACACTCCTCAGCCCCCAACCCAATCCTTGTGCTTTACTACTAGATCATGATTTAAATGATCAATTAATTTTATTATTCTGAGATACTGTATCAACATACTTACACTAACATCATGTTCTAACTCTGCAAGCAGTTCAAAGTGGTGTTTTTTATTGCTCAAGGTCTCTCCAGGAACACAGTGCCACACCTACAACACAGATAGTTAAGTTTGCTCAAGGAAGAAATAGTAGAACCCCAGATGAGTTCCTCCAGTGCTGAACTCTCACATTACAAGGAGGGCTGATGGTGTTCACTGTGGGCCTTGCCTACGTGGCAGAATACAGCAAGAAATGGCACCTGAACTCCTTTACCCTAAGCAGAGCCACGTGCTAAACACAACTCTGCTGACTCCAGATAGCTACAGAGCCTACCTAGGAGCGGGTACATCACTGCACTGAATGTGTGCTTACCAAAAAGACATACACAGCACGCGCTGGGAAATTATTTCCTGTGTGTAGCTTTCAAATTATCTTTCCACCTAACTGTAGGCATGCTCTTTAAATTAGCAAGTTTCTGGTCCTCTTAGCTGAAGAATGTAAACTACAAAATTATTAAACATTTTAGAAGTCTATTGCACCCGGGAAACAGAATTGCCAAAGTCACAAAACATTCCAGTTCCTCCAACAAATACAGTTTGTCTTCAGAATCCTCATTTTTTACAGTAAGTTAGAATGAATGAAATTTCTTGAAAAATAACACTTCAACTTTGAAACAGTTGAGCTAAAGCTAAATGAAAAATAATCTCACTGTGATACTAGGTATGTTATTACTCTAGTACAACAGGTATATCCAACCAAAGCATTTGGCTGGCTGAATACTACAAAGTGCTAGCTATAAATAGCTAAAATGGCTAAATGGCTATAAATGGCTAAAACTGTAACAACCCCATCTACAAACCTTCACAGTGGAATCCCAAGATGCAGAATATAAGCGCCCATCACGCCAACAGATCTTGCTGACTGCATCATCATGGCCCATTAGGACGTCTTGCTGTCTTCCAAATGCGATTGAATAAAAATATCTAACATGGAAAGGTTACAAAAGCATGACATTTTGTAAAACTTAAGGGTTTTTTTCTAAATAAAGTAACTTTGTTTCTGTAGTTTCTAACAGAAATCTAGTGGGAAGAAATAGAAACACAGACAGTGTGTTTTAACAACGAATTTCTGTATCATTATCTAAAACCATAAACATAACAACCAAGGCACTCCATACAATTCAATAAAGTCAATAGGAAAGAAATACACACATATGATTGTCCCATGAAGAACTTATGACAGTGGTATCTCCTGGTAAGATTAGACAAGATGACAAAGCCTGCAAGAAAAAAAAAAAAGCAGTATTCAATTTCTTACTCCAAATTCAATCGAAGTACATTAACATGCTTTTGGAGAACAAGAAGCATTTTAATCTTGTATAAACATAACACGCAGATGTTATATGAACACTGACCAAGAAAAACCTTAGAGGTTGGACACTGAACAGCAAGAATACCTAATCTCTGTTAAATAAAGCTAGGAGAGACATTCAGAAATACATGCAGAACTGATAGATCTTTCCAAAGAAGCTGGTATTTCAAGGACATGGTATGTAATTCCTCACTCAGAAGTAACTGGGTCAGATCATCTTTTAAGCTGCTGTCAATTCTAGATACAAATAGCTAACAGAAACTAAAAATGCAGATTTCTTTTGACGTTTGTTCTCCATCACAGGTACTTATCAGCTCAGCTCTTTCAAGGAACAAATAACTCTAATTCCTGCTACTCTCAACAAGAAACATTATTTACAGATACCTGCTCAGTTACATTACCATCACTGGAAACAGCAAGGAAAAAAACAAGCAGCCCAGTGCTTCTACCTGATGTCATTACTGGTCATGTTTTAGGTCTATTTGAAAAACAGTAAGCTGCTGGACTGTAAAGACCACTCCTTGCTGTACTACATTACTGTAAGTGTTTAGATCAGCACTAAAACTACAGGGGAGAAGAATAAGAGTATACAAGGCCTCCTCATGAAAAACAGGCTTTTGGCTTAGGAGTCAAAGAGCTCCCTTTTCACAGAGCCAAGAAGTGACGTTCCTAAGTTTCCCTTTGCTGAAGCATTAGGAATTGATGTATCTCAATTCACCTGCTAGTGTGTCCCATGGCAGACCACAGGGTCTTGATCTTGCAACTTACTTGGGGACCAGTCAGAGCATGGTATGGCTTCTGTCTGGGCAACACATTTGCCATTCTTGTTCCCCCCAGAGATGACTGTAGAGAGAAAACTGATATATCTCCGTGTCTTGCACCAACAGAAGACTGAACATGACAACTGGGAGTTTATGACCCAGGTCTGGCCACAGTACTCAAGCACAGAAAATCAAATTCAGAATCTCTTTGCCAGCTCTTTTAAGAGCAGGGGAAAAATGTTGTTCAGAAGTTGCTGAGATCATTGCTCATGGAGGAAGGATGGCTCACTTTTCACCCAGCACAGATTCCACTCCCTGAGCTTGGTTTTCCTTTGCTGGCTGACTCACAGGCTTCAAACACTTGGGTGCAGTAAGGCAATGCTGGATGTGAGCATGTGGGTGTAATTTAAGCTTTGCAATTCTGGTCCCAATGGTAGTTCAAGGTTGCTCAGGAAGACACTTCTGTTGATGCCAGACTATCTTTGTCCACCACAAGCTCTTCCCTGGATAGTAGGGCAACTCAGAACACAGCCATTATAACCATTTAATGCTCCTTCCCCATGTTTGCAGAACCTCCTCTGTCTCTGGTGGCCTGAGAGAGTCTCAATTCACTCTGCTAAATTATTCACACACAATACAACTGAGTAGGCTGGGGAAAGAAAAGAGGCATTGATGGATGCTAAGAGCCATCTCTCCGAGCAGCTTTCAGAAGATTCCCAATGATCTCCGTCTTATTTTGACAGCAACTTACCATGTTTGAAAAGGACACACTTCTCTGGATGGTTTTTGATTCTTTGGAAAACATCTTCAAAGTTGAATCTGGGGATAAGGGACAAAATAAAAGATAAAAGGACTATTTTATATTCTAGAAGCTAATAATTTTGTTCCTGCTTGAATATCTTACTATGAGAAGCAGACAGAGGTTTCTCATAGTCTCTGAGAAACTCTTCATAAGGCTTATGACTTGGGCCTGGAACTCCCCTGTTTTGTACCAGTTACAGATGGACCACCCCAAGCTCATCAAACTCTAAGAGAACTCTGGTATCTAAATGGACAAACTTCCATTATTATCCATTATTATTGTTATTATTACTGAAATTATCTTCCAAGCCTAAATAATACTGAAATTCTTGAGTCAAAATCATCTAAAACAGAGCAAATTCATATAGTTAACCTATTTCATTACATCAGATACATATTTCAGTTTCATGCCCTTTTGTTGAAAAAACCCCATTAACCCGCATTTACACTGCAGGTTGGTAAATACCTGTGCAATACTTACCCTGGGACGTAGTGAAAACAGAAGACCCATTGCAAGTGACAGCTATTCCAGTAATTGCCCTGTTTAATACAAGTAAGCTTGTGGGTGACTTCATAGGTTTTGAAACTTAACCACCATACTATAAATAGACTACAGTTGAAATCTATTATTTGAGCTCTGTAAGAGCTGAGACATTCAAGGAGAATAAAAACACTGTGTTATCTGCCTAGAGACAAAAATATACCTTGACATAATATGTGAAACACCAGGACAGGATCCCCATAGTGTTCTGTAAGAACGCCATCTTCATCAGAAGGGACTTGCCCATTAGAGAGGATAAATGGTTTCACATTTAGTTTTTTCAATTTTGGATTAGCTACAAACAGTCAGGAAGCTGCCTACAAGCAGATACTGAATACCCCAAGCATCAGGAATTGGAACTTGCACACCTTTTCTCCTTTAATTTGACATTGGCAAAGTCACTATAGGTAGAAATTTAGACAAAGCTTATGTCAGGGAATTAGGAAGCACAGAGCATCCTGCACAGCCAAAGTTCTGCTACACAGCTCTGTGTCTCATTATTTCTCAGCAGTCTTCAGAAAAAAAAAGTAATAAAAATAATCAGAAACCGAAATTTGAGTCTCTTCAGGATGAGGATTTCTCTAATGCTAACAATCTGGTAACAGGTTTCTCACTACAAATATTACCTTGTTTTAAGGATGTTATCATGTTTTCCTAGATTGGATTACAGTCACCAAGAAAGTAGCTGGACTCAAGGTAATAAGAAATCCTCATAACCAGCCCAGTCACTAGGACAGGAGATGAGGCCAAAGAAAAATCTGTTCTTTAAAATATAGCTGACATTGTTCATTATTAAGTATTTTCAAAGTTCTCCTGAAGTGACCCTACTGACTCTTGACTCCCTAGGAATCCATCAGAACAGTAGTTTGGCATCTGGATTAACTGAAAACCTATAGCTGGAGACTTGGCAAACTGCTCACACAGCAGCAGCTTGAGGCGTACAGTAGAACAACTTAAGTGTTTAACCTTTCAAATCAGATGGGATGAAGAGTCCTCCTGGCGTTATAAAAAAAATAATCAAATCTTTATCTGGCTGCTGTTATCAGTTTTAGAGAAGAGGAATCAATATCTGCTTCAGGTACTAAAATGGTAATGAACTTATACAGATCTAGAGCTACGGAAAAACAACAGCAAAAATCAAGCTGACAAATACCTTCTCTGGATTCATAACCCATCATATACTCAAATTCATCTTGCATAATCAACTCACTAAGTCATCTCACAAAGAAAAGTATTTACCTTAAACCCTAACCCATCATTCAGATTGATACACAGATCCCCCACCCCAATTTAATGGAAGAATTTTGACTGAAAAGAATAGTACCTACTCTTTGTGAATTTTATATTGCTTATCTAATTTTAGTTTGGCAATATTGTTCCAGGCAAGTGTTATACTTTCTTCTGTCAAATCTTCAAATGATTCTTCATTTGGAGAAACTGCAATAAAATGCCAGGATAAGCTTTCATCACAAATAGAAAATAAAAAGACATATTTCATATACCTAGGTAGCTGACATAAATATGAAAGTACAGAAATCATGCAGAGCTTCAGGAATAGGACCCTTAGGCTAATGCAGAGAGTGACAAGATCACTAACTTTTTTTTCCCAAATCTCTTGCTGAAGTTGCATAGACTTACACAGTCAAAAATAGGATTTTTCTCACCAAATTAGGGCTTTTAAACTGCAAACTTTACAGACTATAATTCCAAAATGGAAAACAAACAAACAAAAAAGAAAACCCAAAAACTCTGCAGTGATGTTTTGATGTCCTTTGAAATGTCAAGGACTTTCCAACCGGAAAAGATCTAGAAAAGCCATTTACTGCTACAATACAGTATATTGCTTTTATTATTCTATTGCATTCTGTTAAGAGTGTTACAGCTTCACTGCGCTGTTGCAAAAGTCAAAGGATGAAAAACGCAATCAAGTTGAGATAATTAGATGTTGATTATTATAAAAAGGTCAAACCCAAGAGAAACTGTTGGTGCGTGAATTAATGACTTAGGCAGCAAACCACATCTATTTAACACATGACCATTACTATCATCACATACAACTTCCAAAGCCACTCTTGCCATCTGGGTGCTACAGGTTGCCATTCTAAGTAGCACTCATTGTCACTCCTCTGCTTAAAAGTGAAGGCCATCAAATGGTAAGTGAATTGAAGACAATCAAATGAGAAAAACCTTTCCAAGTGATACCTGGGCTAAATCTTCAGCCCAATTTACAGTTAAATCACTATATATATTACAAAGACAACAGCATCTTATTTTTGGAGAAATGATTAAGTCCTGCCTTGAACAGAAGCCTGTGAGGGCATTACAATCCTTTTCTTGAAGAAAGTTATTCAATCAACTCTGGCCCTACAGTACATAGGGGGAAAAATAAATTCCCTTCAGATTTTCATTCAAGTCATGGAAAAGGGAAAAAAACCTCAGATGCTTAATTTAAGTTCTTAGGGTTTACTTTGATCAAGCCAATTAATTGATTACCCCTAAGACATTCCTATTAAAAACCCAAACAAATCTTTGCATCATTTAAAATGCCTGCAGATACGGTCATTGCAACTGCTGTCACATCAGCTTGAATTTGAAGTGTCAGGAAAGGCCAGGGATGATAGCCTTCCCACAGCTTCAGAAGCAGAGGTTGAACAGTCCCAGAGGAAACCACTAGAACAGAAGGCAAAATACAGGGCAACATCTGCATTTTCAAATTTGAAACTGGTCTATTTTGTTTTTCTTTAAGATTTAGTTCATGGATTTATCTTGTGTTGGCTCACAGGGAAAGTAGCCCAGAGAGTTCTATAATGAGATCCTGTGGGAGAAAGATACTACTCAAAACTACAAATCCTTTACATTGTCAGTTTATCTATTAAACATTTACCTGGAGACTCAGCTATGGAAATGCTGTGACTAGACGTTCGAGATAAGCTTTTCAATTTCGGAATTATCCTTTGAGGATGAGGGGTTGTAAACAACTGTTTTGGCGTCTGTCCAAACTCCAGGATTTGTGTCAGCAGAGCTACTTTTTCATTGGGGTCCATAATACTTTACAAAACAAGATACATAATTAGGCCAAGGAGGCAAGTACTGTTTTTCCCTCCCCTCCCCTGAAAGCATGAGCCTGCATGTGCAGTTACTACAGCCCTATAGGCCATCACACATTCTTATAGAACTGATCTACTGCAGATTCTCAATCATATAACAGCTTCATAATTTTCTTTATGTAAAATGACAATATTCTCACTGACTGAAAACAGGAAGCAATTTCCCAAAAGCCAGACTGAAGAAATGCCCAAGTAGCAATCTTTCAATGCAAGCTACAACTGAGAACATGATGCTGGTTCTCTGCATATTTGGGAGCATAAAATGGAAGAGAAACACCGTTCACGTACAGAGCCCTTCTAGAGCCAGCAGAGAACTTGGAGAGCTACTGAGAAACTTAGCTAACTGCTTTAACAAAAACATTCAGATTCTTGTTAATTACCTGTTTAAATCGACTCCTCCTTCATAAGTTAATGGGTGAAACACTGGAAAAAAAAGTTTATTTGTACAATGTAGATATACAAGGCTCATTTTGTTTGTCTTCCTATAAACAAAGCTGCATTATTTACGCACAAATAAGCTATTTCAGCAGGCATTAGATTTTGAGGTCTTACATTTTAATCTTGGATTTTTTTACCTGAAAAAAGTTTAGGATTTCTAAGAGACTTTCAGAAAGTTTCAGAAGAAATTAGGACTTTCATAAAGGAAGGATCACTTATTTAAACTTTATTAAATACCCCAATAAACAAATAAATAAATAACCAAGCAAGCACAGTTGCATAACTGGATCTCTGGTTAATTTTTAGACAGGGAACAGAAAGTAATAAAGAATGACCAGAAAGGTTTGTGTATTCACCTTTCCAGGTGAATTGCCATGACGCAAATGACTTTGGGGCCTCTGCTTAAGAATATTTACTTTGACATAAGTTCATTCATACACAGATCCCTTCCGCCTCTCTTACCTACTTAAGTGTCTGCAATTCACTATGCTAATAAAAAACCATACTGCAGCAGAAGCAGCACATTATGCATAAAAAGCGCTCTCATTAGTGCTCTCTTTTGAGAAGTAAAAATATAGGTGCCATAATTTACATGCTGGTTTACTGTATTTAAAGTCCGTGGTACATTGTAAGTGACACTTATGCTCACAGTATGACTGGATGCCAAACCCTGAAATTCTAAAATATAGCCAATCATATGTTAAGGACATGTGGAGAAAGTACATCGAAAAGAAACGAACAGGAAAACAACTCAACCCCCCTGCCAACAAAACAGAAAAAAAACAAAACCAAAAAAACCCCTCAACAAAACCCTAAAAATCCCACCACCCAACAAAACAAATCTTACTATCTCAACTATCTTACCCTGAAAGTAAAAAGTACTGAGTACCAAAATGAGGAGTTGTGTATTCCTACCCTCACCACTGTTGTAGGAAGGTTTTCTTCTAAACTTATTCTATGTTGTTAAGAGCAAATTATCTCAAAATTAGCTGTTACTTGTAGTCCTTCAAAAGGATCAGGGCTTCTGGAATAAACATCCTAAAAATCTGATCTGCTACTCTTTTTTTGCCAAGAGGGCATTTCCTTATAGGGTAGTAACTTACACAGCTAAATTATCAGACTGATGAATAAGCTAGTAATTGGTAACACTTAGGTGTAAATAAAACATCTACGCAGCAGTCACATAACAACACCCCCCTTTGTAAGGGCCCACAGAGATGAGATACATGTTCTGAGTACGGCTGCAAACTGAAACATCTCACATGCAGTCTTATCTTTGTCCTTTGTATACAAGGACAAACCAACACACATTTTTTCCTTCATTCTTGCTCCTAAAGACCTGGAGCCCATTAGCCCATTTTTTCCCTTGCCAATTCTCTTAGGAGGAGGGGGAAATTGCGTTGAAATTCTCTCACTGAAACTAGAGTGGAGGAAAGTTAAATATATGTTTATTTGGAAACCCTGCAGGCTCCCATTTTTAATTGGGAAACATTAATTCCATACTACATTGCCACACTGATGTGCAAGCAATTCCCAGCAATGTTACAGAATCATCTTGTCCACCCTCTGAAGCACATCTTCAAAGATGCAAATCACCATGAATACTACCCAGTAAGTCACTATTTCAAATAAGGATCAAGTGTTCAAAGCACAGTTAAGAACATTCAAAGCAAAATAAGCATTACAGGTATCTTGTGATTCACCATTCCTGCCTAGTTGAAGCATCCCTTTTTATTTTTTTTTGCTAGTTCTATAAATGTGTATTTACCATTGTGAGCTGCGACTGCTTCACTTCCTTTCTGCTTGTAGCCAAATATGATGTCAATCCATTCATGAAGATGTTCTGATACATATGGACTTTCTAAAGCCTCTTGGCTCTTCTGAAGAAAGTCTTCTGGACCTGACAAGAGAAAGGTTAATTAAAGGAGAAAATATCCCATTCAATATTGGTATCCATCTCTCTTCCTCCTCTTTCTTGAAAAGCCAACCAAACACCCCATGCTAAACCTCAATTTTCTTATAAAAATTAAAAGCACCTATTAATTATGTCAATGTTTTAAAGAAAGAATTAATTTAGAAGAAACTGGAATGGACATTTTTGAAGAAGAACCATGATTCCAGCAATCTTGAATTAATAAAAAAACCAAGAAGTTTTACTATTATTACCTGATGCCCAAGGTGGAAGCTCTACATCTTCAACCATCTTTCCACCCTGCCTTTTTCCCAAGTCCAACTTCAAACTGTTTACTAGAAAACTAGAATCATTTTCATAAAATTCTGGAATCAACTGGAATTAAAAAAAAAAAACAAACAAAAGACAACCAAGTTTTGGTATTAACTTAGTTTTGATCACTTAAGCCAACCATTCAGTGGAAAGAAAGTTATTAAAGTTGGTATGTCAAGCCCTAAAGTTGGGCGGGTTTTCCAGGTTTTCCCTACGAGATAGTTCTCTGAGCTGAATTGCTACATTTGGGGCGGCACACATTTTAAACAAGTAATGTGTGACATATAAATCCATAATATCTGTAAGTATCTTCAGAACTCTCATTGCACAGCTATCTTCTCATCTTTAAGACATCAAGTAAGAGTCAAGACTAAAATCTAGAATAAAACTAAAATTATGACCGAAGTTTCAGAGGTTAAATCAATTATTTAAATACCACCATATCTAATCATTAACTGTAGACTACTTTTTAAAAAAGCATCACTGTATTAAATAATGTTTCTCTGATAAAGGAGTTTAACAGTATTTACTATGTGACAGTTTATTATTCTCAACATATTCTACAAGTTAGGGTTTCTCAAGGCTCAAAAACCCAAGATATTAGTTCTACAGTTTAATCTCTCTGGATGTAGTGTTGCAATACATCCAAATCATTCCAAGATGCCAGCAGACAATACATAAAACTGCATCTTTTCAGCCTTAATCCACACTCTGGTAATTCCCATGTATTTCCAATACCATTCACAATGATACTTCTGTTAAACTAAAAGCCAGAAAGCAGGCACAGACAAGCAAACATGGAACTGATATAGGATTAATATACAGTTAATAAAGGATTCATAAAATGCAGTCATCAGCCTTAAAACAACCCCAAAAACCCCAACCCACACAACTGAAAAGCATAAACAACAACAAAAAACAACCTAACACACTCCAACCAAAGACTCTCAAATCAACAGTAGATGAGAAAGCTAAGCACAGATGAGAAGATCTGAATGACTTTCCAGCCATTTACCTCTTTAAAATCTGTTGCACCATCCAAACAGTTTTTCCAGGTTTCTGCAATACTAGATAATACAGATCAATCACACATTTGTTACAAAAAATATTTTTTAAGGCTTTGCACTCCCCATTGATGCATATTTGAAAACAAAACCAGCCTACTTATAGACAAAGTGTAAACAAACCTGTTGAACATTCTGTCGGCGTGATCAAATTTTCCATTCTGCAGACAGAGCATGTATTCTGGAGCTTAGGAGAAAGAAAAACAGCATCAGCTTGCTCCAAACCTTGTCAGCTTTGGAGGTAACTGTCTGCTCAGAGAGCATAAAAAAGGTGCCTTACCAACTCTAACGAGATAAAACAAAACATAACCCGGAGAAGAATAATGGCTTCCATACATGAACTTGGGCTCTGGCATTTCCTGATAACGTGTCTGCAACATAGGAAGAAGAAAGAAAAGTCTGTTTCAAATCAGCACGCCTGCTTTCCCTCAATACTGAACACATACACACTGTTTCTTTTTAAAGACACGGATTAGGACCACCCTCAATTTTTCTTCTAATGATAAAACAAACTCTCAAGTTCTAATAACCATGCAGCTTTAATCAGAGCAGTAAATCAATACAGCAAAAGAGTTGTTATAACTGATCATCCAGAACTACCAGGTTTTCAGTGCTTTTTTCCTCTCTCACTTTAACACGTAACTGCAGTGACTCAAATGCAAAGAAGTGCAAACAAATGCTTCCTTTTTGTCTTTCACATCAAGTTTAATGAGAGTATGGAAGAACATACTGACTTCCATCAACCTGGAAGGTTCCTTCCTGTCTGAAGCTCCTATGCATTACTCAAAAACGTATCATAATATAAACAGAATGACTTTTACTGCAGTAAGCATGAAGCCAGTAACCGTTCGAGGAAAGCCAGATCTTAGAAGGAAGACTTTATATACTGTTACTGTAAACACAATATTGTTCATATTCTTACCTTCCACAACCTTAGGAAGCTACATGATTTTGAAATATTTAAATCTTTTTTATCAATATAATGGAGTTGTTCTGGCAATATTTTTTTTCTTATGTTCTGTAAAATATTTTTGAATAATTAACTTTCCACAGAAGACAATAATTTTACACAAATAATTAAAAGCCAAGCAACTGAGGATCTTTTAGGTCTCTAACTATGTGTTTGACAGCTTATGAAAGGAAAGCCTGCCTACCTTGAGAAATAGAAAAACGTGGTGCACTATTATAAGCATACAGAATTTTCAAGTTAGTGCTCTGACCTCCATGGATCCAAATTTCCTCCCTCTGAAGTACTCTCCCTCAAATTCAGTTTTTTCTTAAATGGAAATACTTAAGATTTCTACTACTTTTTCTTATTTCTTTCAAACATGTATTTTACATTACACATTTAAATCCATGGGTTTTGAAGTTTCATAAATCCATGTATGTTTATAGCATCTCAGTGCCACCACATATATAGTCAAGTGGATTTGGGGATATTATTTCAAAAGCAAGGAAAAACTTTTAAAATCATATATGTATGAAACGGTAGTAAGAGAGAGGAAATGGATTCAAATAATTTTGAATTAGTACTGACAAAACTAGTACTGATGAAATTAAGCTGGAAAATAAATATGGAATGGTTATAGGTATGTTTGCTTCTGGTAAGATTTATAGTTAACTTTAGATATAATAATTCATAAGACCTAATTCCCGAAGCTTGCTGAACAAAGCTCCTTTTATTGCCATTATGTACAAGGCCCAAAATGTTCAGCATATAAATGCCAAGACATACATACCACAAGTCTATCCAGCCTTTCCTTATTCAGGGCACCAACTGGTTTACTAAGGTCACGAAATGTTTCAGGCTTTGTCAGATCTAAAAAAAACCAAACCCATGGTTACAGACTCCAAGCATTCTGCTAGACATTAATGTACTCTAATCAATATTTAAAAACAAACAAAAAACTCCCTGACCTATCCAAGCAGTGACAAAGCAAACAAAAACCAACACAGAACCTCTACAGTAATTTTCTCCCTCCCTACTAACTGAAATCCCATAAAGTCATACTGTAAATGGCTACACATCTTCCTTCCAATATAATCTCATACCTCTTGCTTAAGAACGAATACTTAACATATGGGACAGTTATTACAAGTAGTATCACATAGTCAAGGTCCTGCTACCAAAGGCACAAAAGCAGCTGTATCATCTTGTTCCTGCTCACTTACCATCCTGTCAGGCTACAGTTAAGTCCCACCATACAATCAGATTGAAGTGTTTGAGCAGATGCTGATGAATACCATGAGATGCCCCTACTCTGCTCCTTGCAGAGGGACACAATCCTCAAAAGGACAAACTCCCAACACACACTGCATTAAGACCCTTAATCAAGGAGTCTATTTAGGCACAAGCCTTGTCAGCCTCTCCCATTCAATTTGCAATACTAAGAATTATAAAAGAACACCTGGATTCTACACATTTCAGTGCGTATAACTTGTTAAAAAAAAAAAAAAGTCATTTTACTGGTTCTGTTCCATTTATAAGAATCACAGAAAGTCTTTGAATGCTCAGTATTGCTGATTTGCAAAGCAACCAAGCAGATGTTTGGTACATACTCTGTATCTGAGGAGTGCAATACTTAACAGAAAAAGGTGAGGTATTTTGTCCCCTAAGCTAAAGGGGAGGGGTAAGTCCACAAGAAAACATCTAAGATCAACTACTGCCAGGTTCATTTTGATGTAACATGAACTTTATGCAGTGTAAAAGCCCCCCCCCATTTCAGGTTGGTCACGGTGCACTAACATGCCTTTTTGTATACACATACCTAACACTGAACTAGAGTAGTCTGCTATGATCCAAGGAAATACAGGATACTGGGAGAGATCGTTGCAGCTTCTATCAGCCAGATTGTTGAGATGGAGAAGATACTGGTAATTTGAGATATGTCCTCGCTGCCACTGCAACATATAACTTTCAGCTGTGTGCTCTGCAATATGATTTTCTAAAATAAAATAAAACATTAAGAGTTGTGAGGTTTGGAGATTGACCTCCAAATTATACTGTGATTAACATTATGCAAGATACTATAAAATAATTAAGGGTATAGTTTCTTAATAGAACAAGTCAGAATTAATTGGCAACTTCATGTTTCCATAGCTACCATAGCTTTTTAATATCTCTGCAAACGGGCCTAAATTGCATTTGGCCAGAAAAAAAAAAACATAAAGAAGGAGTTCTGAAGCCAAACGCAGTAAAAATGGATGAATATTTACGTAGGAATGGAAAAATATTTGCAGACCATGAACAACTCTCTCAGCAATCTGGCAACCTTTAAGATTTCGTATTTCTAGAAGCAGTTCTCCTAGAGTCAAGAAAAAAATAAATATATTTTCCTACTGCAACCAAGGACACCCACTATCAATAACTTGTGGAAAGAAGTCATGTATGTACATGAACAGGATTTAATTTCAGATCCACTGAAACAGAGAGTAGAGAAAAAGAAAACTTGACCCACACTCAAGAAAGTAAGAATTATGCACCTGGAGTTCTCTTTGAAGTAGAGGCAGGAGCTCAAGAAATTCAAACTGCACTGCTCCCTGCTTATTAGCTGTAATGTCAAGGTATGCTGCTGGAAAACTGGGTTATTTATTTATTTTTAAACTTTCTTCCATTGATTCAGTATACAACACCTGGGCAAGTGCCTGAAATAGCAGAATTGAAGGACTGCAAAAATGGCATGATGGCAAGAAAGAAACTTGGATTAGATTATGGCAGGCCTGTATTTTAGCTCAGCATAGGGTGGAAAAACATATTCCAACCTTTCCTTCACTTTAGTACTTTAAATTCTACAAATAAAAAGTGTTAGCACCTTCAAAGAGAGTCTTCTGCTGTCAGAGAGAGATGAAGGGCTACAAATGCTTTTAGAGAAAGGGCTCACCCTTTTTAAAATTTTACTAAGCTCCAACATCATCAGCATTTTCATCTACACCTTGAAATTTCAGCTTAGAAAATTATCCAGAAAACAAAGTCTGAAGCAGGGTAACAGCATGAAGCTATTTCAGTACAGAGAAAATGATGTCAGAATCTGTTTCCTTTTCAAGGAAAAATCCAGAAGACTAAAACAATTCTCAAGGAAAGTTATCATTCCTTCCTGGCCTTTCCATTTTTCTTTGTGAAGCAGGAGGGAAATGTCAACTGATATTTTGGTGAATTCATTGAAACAGAACTAGAGTCCTGGTACAATAACAAAATAGTACAAAATTTACACAAACATTTTCACTACTGGCAGTAAATATGAGTTGCGGTGTTTCAAATTACAGAAAAACGCAGCCTTTTTCACCCTTTTTTCCAGGACACTTATTTTAGGAAGTTTCTGTTTACAATCTGCAAAAATACCCATCACTTTCTAAGAATTAATGCATACAAGATTTAATAGAAATGAGAATTTAACTGTTTCAGAATGGTAATTTTCATCAACCACTCCTAAGACTGAGGAAAGTTCAGGTATTTATGTGTGCACTGGAAATCCACCTATTACAGGAAGTTTCTCAGTAGGGTCCTAACTGAGGGCCTGGGGGATCCACACACAAGCTAGTCTATATTTCTTAAGCAAAACACAATTTAGCTGTGTGGATTTTATTTATGCCTTACTTTGAAGATAGAGTTTTGTGGCTTTGTTTGTTTCATTTGTTTGATTTTTGGTTTGGTTTTTTTCTTGAAGCAGAGGGGGCAAAGGGGGCTATTAAATGACAGTGCATATCAAGTTGCAAATCAAAAGAATTAGTTTTGCCTCAATAATGCCACCTCAGCTTTCACACTCAGTTCTTCAAACACAACCAAACAGATGCCATTTCACAACATTCATTTTGATCTTTGCTTATTTCTATTAAAAATTGTTACAGCTTATATATCTGTTTATTCTTCTCATTCTTCCCACACATCAACAGAGCAAACCCCAGGCAAATTTGCCTTCACAAGGTACTACAGACTACATTAACAAATAAATACTGCAAACCTATATATGTTGCAATAAGGAAATAGACCTCATCTCGATCCTGATAGTTGTAGAATTTCAAGTAGATGTCAGAACACAGATCATTTTCTGTGCAAAATACTTCAAGTCCCTGAAAAGTTAAAGGGAAAGGGAAACAAATGAGAACAATTATTGACAAGCTGTGGTACTTGTGGTTTTTAACAGAATGTTCCAGTTACTAATATCTAAGACTTAAGACTCTATACTAGGTAGCAGTTTTGCCCATGAAATCTAACATACTAAATTTTCTATTTCCAATCATAACAGCATTCAGTTTACACTGAGCCAATAGATTGGCTCTGTCTGGATTGATTAAGCATAGGTAATAGACATTTAATTATTTGCATCACTCCATGCACTTAGGCAAAAAAAAAAGTATATTTGCTTTAAATGTGTTTTGAGAAAAAAAAATTCTACAAGACTCAAATTTCAGTGCTGACACTGAAAGCACAAATCTGAGGTTTCACTGCAGAACTCTTGGCATTCCTCAGTCATGTACAGTAGGACTCATAACTCCGCATTAGTCTCAATATGAAGCAGTGACCAAACCTCTTCCACTAATCAATCCAGAGAAAATACACCATGAGAGAGAAATTCATTCTATCCTGTGATAGGTGTTCGAGATAAATGGAATGAATTGCTCCCTGATGGTACTCCCTTCTCCCTTCCCCTATACTGACTGCTTATGAAAGAAGTTTTTCATCCTTGTCAGAATTCACTCAGTTTTTATCTTTTTGACAACACAGGAAAAGAAAACACTTAAAAAACTGGAAAGTACCCTTGAGTACTATTTCACTATTTAATAGAGTTTTTAAGAACACATAGCTTTTACCTAATGATGCAGACTGTTTCAGCTGGTCACTTTAAGAAATCACATATACAGCAAGACATTAAAATAAAATAAATACTTAAGCTTACCAGTGGCATCAGCCCATGTCTTCTTTTATAGATGCGACGCACATTTTGAAGCGTTATTTGTACTACTGGTTTCTGTGGGGGATGAGGGAGGGGGAAGAAATGATGGAGACATTCTAGTAGGTTTATGTTCTCCTACTTTACCCTCCTCAGACAATATGAAGTCTTTCTTGACTACAGATACTAGCAATATGAAAACAACATCCATCCATGTCATTTTAGCAGTGGCATAGTGATGCTAAGCAGTTATGTTAAAAAGAGGAAGCTTGTCTTTGCTGTTGGTTTTTGCCTGAGTAGCAAAGCAGTTGAGGAACAAACAAGCAGCAGTGTGTTATCCCCGAGTCCGTGGCCAGTAACAATGCTCATGCACGAGAGCAGCAGAACACAACAAACTGTATCAAAAGGGAGCCGCTGGGCAAACTGTGCCACGGGTGCCACCTGGCGGGTGGAATCAGAATGGCACCGTTGTACCACCAAAACCCTTTTCCTTGCCCGGACTTACTTCCAGCACGTCAGAATCAGAATAATTCGGGTAGCAAGGGACCTTTAAACGCCATCTAGTCCAACCCCACTGCAATGAGCAGGGACATCTTTAACTCGACCAGGTTACTCAGAGCCTGGTCCCACCTAACCTTGAATGTTTCCAGGGATGGGGCATCCACACCACCTCTCTGGGCAACCTGTGCCAGTGTTTTACCACCCCCATTGTAAAAAACCTATTTTTTCCCTCTATCTAGTCTGAATATAGGCTGGTCTAGTTTAAAACAATTACCCTTGACCTATTGCAAAAGGCCCTGCTAAAAAGTCTCTCCCCCAAATTCCTCCTCCTTTGTTAAACACACTTTCTCCAATTCCCTTTTCCATTCTCTGTACTAGCTCCAAACATCCCTTTCTCTTGTCACAGACATGATTTCTCTAACCCAATATTCCTTTCAGAGCACTCAGAGCTTTCCCTTTATTTTCCTTGTGTCTGAGTCCAGACTCCACTGAATCTTCTGCTCATCTTTTCCTTGTCCTTAGGGCACTCAAGCTAGGCAGATTCCTTTCTTCCCCCACAGGATACCAGTGGATGAGAACACTAGAGGTGTGCTCCAGTCCTCAGCCCAGTGGAAGAAACTGGCAGCACAGCATTGGGATTAGAGGATGGGTCCAGCTTGGTACTTCGTCCCTGGCCAGACTGCTCCACCAGCCTGCAGGACCAGTCATACCCAGCTGGAGCAGCACCAGGGCTGCTGATGCAATCTCACATGCTGACAAGCAAAGTGGAAAAAAAAAATTAATCTGAGAATTAAAGTTTACTAGTGATCATGCTACTGCCATGTCCATACTGAAGGTACTTCACAAAAACATAGCTAAGTCAGTGGCCTGCTAAGACCATCACTACTATTTCTATGACAAAGCTCCAAAGCAGTAATCCACCTGCAACATGCACTCAGTTTTCCTCCAGAGAAAGAAATTATCAGTTTAATAGAAAACCTAGCTAAGAGCTCCCAAAGTAAACTCCATGTATATAAAGCTTTCACTAAGTTGGAGCACCATCAGACTAAGACTGAGAAATTTATCTTAAATGAAATGTTACAAGTAGTTATCTTCAAATATTAATAGAGAATGAGCAAAGGACATTTTGTGCTTTGTCAGTAGGAGGTAAACTTTAAGCAAGTTAGCACAGAATGAAGCCTCAGAAGAAGAGATACACTGAATGCAGTAGAGCAGCACAGATCAAAGGAAAACTAATGACCTTCTAAATATAACTGAAACTAGTCTTCTTGGAGATGTGCTCTACGTGCATTTCAGAGAAATAGTACAGAAAATTAAAACTGTCCACTAGCAGGGCAGCGTGCTCACATTGTATGCAAGACCATCTATGAGGCACTTACAGGATATCCATTAAGAGGCTGGAAGTACAAGTTAGCATCAGTAACGCACACATGCCCTGGATTAGTCACCAGTGGCGTCACCATTTCTGCTTTACATTCCATATGCAGCGTTTCAGAAATGCTTTGAAATCTACAAGTGAAGAAAAGGAGTAAGTTTACCTCCAGTTCTTACTTTGGTAGAGGCACCCTTAATTTAATTAGAAAGGTTTCGGTTAGCTTATAGCCTTGGGACATCAGAATAGGGACTTCACTAAGCCTATTTTACACAGGAAGAAGTTCTTTGTTGAGACCTCCACTTTAACAGGCACTCCAGAAAGGAACACTGCTACATTCTGCTCCAGTCTCAGAGCAGTAAGCCAGTTGACTTTTCTAAAACTGTAGTTTCATTTGGCATATACTGACGACCAATTGCAACAAATTCACAGATAAATGAAACATTTTGGAGATAAAGTAACACACTCATCTTCACAACACAGAATTTCCCACTCTCCATTCCAGATGCTTCAGAACACAAAGAAGCTAACTCTCTGAATTAGAGAACTTACACTAACTCAACCCGCCATCTATCAGTAGACAAATCAACCAACAAGATGAAAATGACTTCCCAGTAGAAAGTGATTAGAAAAGTACCTGTTTTTATCAAATGAAGTTCTAGCCAAGCGTGATTGCAATATAGCGGTTATCTAACATGGAAGGAAAGAAAAATGAGTATGGTCTCCGATTCAAATGCAATGAGAATTTAATTACTAAAGAGTGATATCACAATTTCATTATTAAACAGGGATATTAGAGATAATCAGCTACTTACCATGGCAGCTTGATCTCCCATCTTATCTAGACAAGAAGCCCTGTAAAGCTAAACAATGAGCTTTAAGTGAAATAGCAGAGATCTCCCACATAGCTCAGAAATCAATAGAAACAAGAAGGGCTTTAGCATTCTTGGTGACAGCATACTAAAAGATCTATTGCTACTTCTTTTTAAAGTAGGACATATTTGTTCACTGCCACTGCCATGTTACTACATTGTCTGCATACAACCACCCTGCACACTAAAAGCTAATATGAGTCGCTTAAAACAGCTGTCAGAACTAGCTGCTGTGTTCAATTCTACATTTTAAAAATACATACTCCAAGATTTTCACCTTGAGAACAAATAAAGCCCTACATTAAAAATCAAAAGATGCTGTGATGAACTATGCAGGGACATCAAATAACCACATACCTGATGTAGAGTTTGCACAACATCTCCTACTTTCCCAGCAACATCCAGTTGGAATAAGTGTTCTGTTCTACCCTAAAATTAAAAGTACTTTTACTACAAATGAATTTCAAATAGAACTCAGTGGAAAAAAAATAAAATCAAACTAAACTAAATGAAATACCCCTAAGTAATAAACTCTAAAATCCAGTAAAACTATGCAATTGAAGATTGTGGTATATCTCAAAGATTCCAAAAGCAGATGTAAAACATGATCTTTTTCCCTTTACAAATATATCTTCCCTGTGGAAAGCTCTCTGTGGAAAGCAGCATTTTGTCTGTTGTTTAATACAATACAGCACAATAGCTTTGAAGTGAACAAGTTAATGTAGCACAAACATCAGTAAATGTAGAAGTAGTACCTATTTCAATATCTGCTATTTTAGTATCTATTTTTAACACATGCAAATACAGAACTAGCAAATGACATGTTACATTTAAACAGCTACTGTATTCCTTAGAGATGAAAGGCACCAGCCCATCAAATCTTTAAAGACTAAGCTGAAAAAGTTAGTCATTGTCATCCACATAAGTAGTTTTGAGCTGAAAAGATCCCAAATCCAATTGCAGCCTATTTTGACTAGTCATTTACAAAAGCCTCACTAACACATCACCTGGCATATGTGGCACACTCATTTTTCCCCTACTAAGTTTTCCCAGCTTTCTTAAGTGTCATTTTATAGCACATATTTCTGGTTTTAACTTAAATATATTAAAAGTATGTGTATGGATCAACTGGTACTAACTTTACACACAACTCATATTTAGCAAAGGTTGTTGGATCCTTTCATGGCCCCTGAATGTAATATAAAACTGTATCAAATGTGTTTCTGTAGGATTTTGTGATTTCTCAGGCTAGACTTTAGAAAAACCAACAAAGTGATCAGTAAGACTGCAACAAGACATTGGTCAGTAGATACAACTGGATTAATTTTAAACTGAAGGAAGGAAGACATGAAAATCTAGATGATCTTCAGTGTAATGTATGTGATCTGAGCTGAACTGACAGCAATGCAAGAGGAAAACAGGCTTTGAAAAGCAAATAGCACTGGATCATAGGGAGACATGAAATTCAGTAGCAATTTAGATAAAAGCCTTGTAACATTTCACCCAGAGCATCGTTTTCCTTCAACAGGAAAAAAACCACAGCTCTCAGAAATCCTAGTGAATGGTCTACGAGGATTGCTTACAGCCAACAATGTGAAAGTTTTTGTGAGCAGTTGTCTCTGTAGCTCTCCAGCCATATGCAAAGACAACAGCTCAGTATTTTGTAACTGATCTGAAACAATCAAAGAAAGACATGGAAGATAAAATGTATTTCTCAATTCCAGCACTCAGTGACATATATGGAACCGGCAACAATTCAAGTAGAAGATATTTAGCAGCAACAGAAAAAAATCAGAAAAGATTGAAGGTGAACTAGATTTCTTGTTTAAAAATGCAGAAACCTGGCTGCACTTCAGCAAAGTAAATTGTAATGGTTAACTGTCAGAAATGTTTTAGCTGTGGATGAATCATAACTTAGGAGAAAATGAAGAGAAAAGCTTTCCAAACAACCCTTCTGATTCTTTTCTTTTTCATTTTGTTGGCAATGAGATAAGGTATTTGTGTGATACTTAATAAATCTTGCACATGGCTGCAAAACAGATCATGGAAGGACTAGAAGACAAAACAGGTTCAACACATGAAGAATTACTGGAATAAAACAAACAAAGAAAAAAGATAATTTAAAGTCCTAGTTTAAAGGCAGATCTAATCACAAAACCAACCCTAAGCAGCTGTTGAGAGAACAGATATCCTTCTCTTGCCTCTCTGCTGTTGACTATAGTAATGCAAATTTACGGGCTCCACCATTCTTGACATTTCTTACTTGAACAAATACATTGAGAAATATAATTCTGTGTTTTTCAATTCTTGGGCAATATGCTAATTAACTCTGCATTTTCATTTTGTGTTTGTGTCTTAACTAATCTCACAATTTAAGCAAAGAACCCTTACTCATATGCCTTGAAGCCTCCAGGCTCAGAATCAGAGCAGACTGACCCCATCAGAAGAAAACAACCAGGAGTAAGCTCCAATTTCTGCTGTGAGCAGCCTTATCTGCCATTTCTTTGAACTGAGAAGCACTCAGCTGGGAAATATAAATTAGCAATCTCTCATCTCAGGTCTGAGCAAAACTGAGGAGAAGCCACTTAGCCAGGATGAAGTGTCCACCGTACACAGCAGTCAGCTGACAGCTCTGTTGAGCCCATAGAGCTGGACATCAAGGTAAATGGCAAGTGTCAAGTCTGCAGCATGTCCTCCAAGAAGCATCAGAAAGCCATCACAGAAGAATTCTGACATGTTTTTTCAATATGCAATTACTTCTTTTTAAAGCTTTATTGTCATATTCCTCAAATGATAATTATCTTACTCTTTCAGAATTAAGAACATAAATCCTTACAAAACTCCAGTTTTCTAAGAACAGTGAAAAAATACATACTTACTCTTACTGTTTTATAGGGTGCAATAACATTTCTTTCTTTAATGAGAAAAACCTGAAAGAGTAACAGACATTACAGATTCACACCTTAAAAAAGAAATAAAATTAATCAGAAGTACTGGTAAATAGGAAGCTAAAAACACTGTTCAAGCAAGCAAAACACTGGGTTGGAATATCCTGCTTTAACTACCCCAGATACACTGCAGAAAAACAATGAGCTTTTATATCAGACAACTGCAAGAAGGGCAAGGGCTCAATTTAGTTCAGAGGCTTACTTATACAGTTGATTAGTAGGCTTTTATCCTAATCATATGACCTTCAAGGAGTTGCAATACTAAAGCAAATACACACAGCTACATTCAGCGGGGCAGATCCTCCCTCTCTTCTAGTGGCTCAAGGTTCTGTTCAAATAGGAATTCCCCCAGACTGGCAACTCACAACACACCCTGTGCAAACTTTCTCAAATGAATGCCCTTCTTCTGCCGCTAAACGTTTTGCTTCCAGCTCCAACCACAATGAACACCAGATTTCCTCCCTCATCCAATACCATGCTTTTGAACAGTTTTATTTCTTTGGTGCTAGCCTCATATCTGAGAACGTCTTCCCACTCCAAAACCCACATAAAACTACTCTCCTTCTTCAGAACATTCTCAACTCCTATAAAAAGACTTGACTGCTAGCACACTAATTTGTACACTGTGCCTTACTACCCACCATCTGAAAGGCGACAAGCCAGAAATAAGTTGTGGTTTTGCAGTTTGTAGAGAAGGCTCAAATTTGCTAAACCTCAGGCCTAAGCTTAGGATTGGTTCTGAACTAAACAAAACACACTGGACTGCATAACCTACTGTGTTCTACTCCTGGCCCAAGAGAGTTGGTCGATCACAGGTCCTTTTCCAGTGCCTCAGTTTCCTTCCTACAGGTAGCACACCTGTGGCTCTACACTCCAAGGCATCATGGCAGCAGCCTCAAACCAAGGGCAAGCACTAAATTTGCAAGAATGGACATGTACCATCCTCTCTATCCAGCGTCCTTCTGGGTGCTACATGGAGCCTTCTCCATTCCCACCGGCTGACAACAGAGCCAACCTTCCCCACACGACCGCTCCAAGGAACATGCAGCTAGAAGAAGCAAGTGGTAGGCTTAGAAGCCTCTAAGCTCAGCATGCCTAAGTGCTACATTAAAAAATAATGGTAATTAGTGTCTTTCATCTGACATCAGCATGTATAGACCTGAATCAAGCCATGGGAGAATCAGAATGAGAAACCTGCTTTACATCCATCGCTCTTCTGCAGGATAACTCTACTGAGTACTCCACATTACATAAGAAGTAGACAGAATGATTTGGGTTTTTTTTACTTGTAAGCTGAGCAAAACCTTGAGCATACTGTATTAATTTCCTGTTTTGGAGGATTTCCCCCAATTTTGTCTCAAGAAAACATACTGAAATAATCTCAAATTATTATTCCCATTTACTGAATTTTAAGCCATTAGTTCTAAGTTGTCTGTTAAATAAAGAAAAGCTGCTTATCCAGCTATGTATTAACAATTTTTTCTAAGTCTAAAAGGCAAAGATGTTTAAGATGTTCCAAGTGTTCTCTATGTGCGGTTTCCTACAAGGCCAAAATTCTCCTTAAAAAACGTATTTTTAATTAGATCATGATTTGTCATAATTACAGCTAGCGACTGCTTGACACTTGGAAGTCCATATGCCTTTTATACAAAATACCAGCACTTATGATGCCACCCAGCTATTTCAGAACACTTTCTCAGAGATAGGAAGATGACTTGCAAGCTACACATGGGAGGAGTGGGGGGTGCTAACCACACTTGCCATCTTAAAACTTAATTCCTCTTTCCTACAAGGTGTTTCTTATAATCACTTGTTCTTCAGAACATATAGTAATGATGCATGGCGGAAGCATGCCTGGAGCAGTTAGAAATACTTTTTTAAAAATCACTCAGTACACAAGAAAACCTGCCAACTCAAGAAATAGATTACACAGTATTTTTCACAGAAGCAGTTTCAAAATGAAATTAAATATACTGATTACTTCAGCACAGACTACAAACTTCGCTGGCATAGACAATATTAAATGCTTGAGTTTAGTTTTGACTGCTGCAGCATGTAACTGAGCAAGGCTACCAATTTTGGGCACTGGTAAACAGAGATTTTAGAAATATACAAGAGTATTTAAAATTTTATTTCCCGCCTCAACTCTGTTCTATCCTGAAAGGAAAACATGAATGTTTTTTTTAAAAAAACCTTTTACAGCTTTGGAACACCTATCAACTGCAAGTTATCAAAATTTAAAGTGTATCCCCTGGGTTAACTTTAAGAATGAATATATCCACAATCACAACTCTTGACTTAAACTTGAAGACAATATTTCAGGACACCTTCTGAAAACTATTTGGTGGACATACAGCACAGACCAGAGTTTTCACAAAGCTGAACCGCAGGGACCAAGATGGCTTTGCCATTACCACAACATGCTGAAGAAAGTAGATGAAAGCAGTATAACAAGACCAAACCAAAGATGATTAATAACAAGTTTTATTACAGTCTATTCTCCTTTTTCATTCAATTTTAAGGTTTCCCTAAGCTCCATTATAAAATGCACAGGGCAAAAAATTCAGTTTATTGAATTAATGACTTAATTGAATCATCAACAGTTTGCAATTTCCAGCATCAACAGTTTCACATTAATGCTAATTAGTTTTGTTTTCAGTTAACTTCCTACTCTTGGACTACAGCTTCGAGGAAAAATACCATTAAGGAATGTGAGCTTGCTCATTTATGCAACCTCACCCATTTCTATATCAAGAATCTGTTATATGCAGGTCTTACCTGGCTACATACAACAGAAATCCCTCCTGATGTATTCCTAAAATGTAAATAAGATAATTGAAATGATGGGCATTTGGGCTTTAAAGGAAGTTAAATACATACAGTATCCTAAATTTACCTACCGTATGAAAGGGTTATTTGCTTCATTATCTTCTGGGGCTTTTATACTAATGCAATCTCTCAAGGGTATCTGCAGCAAATTATAAAAACACACAGTCTTTCTTAAAAGCCTTTTAAAGAGAATCTTAAGTTACCAAGAAATTTAAGTTTGCACTGCTTACCTTGATAATGGGCTGGATATTGTCATCTGGTTCAAAAATAATTGACTTTGAACAGATTTTCAGGGAGCCTCTGAATTTTCTAAAAGGAACAATAAAAAAAAAAAGTTGTGCATGTGTTCGAGATACATGAGCCTAGAATGACTCCAGGAAATTAAGGTATGTAAGAGTTTTGTACCTTTCATCTTTGCAATCTTTATTTATAATATGATTAGCTGTGTGCTGTTCAAAGTAATATTCTTCCAGGTTAAGAAGAAGCAATGAAAACCTACAAATAAAAAAAAATATTTTATTCAAAGAGAAAATACTGTAACAGTTAGTACTCTTAAACATACCAGGTCTTTGGAAAGTCTTCACTGATCTCTTTGCTGTGCCCCACATCCCAATAATGAATTAATTTAGCTTTTTAAAATAACAACCTATATGGAAAATTTGTCTACATGTGAAGAAGATCAATTGATGCTCTTCCAACATATATAAGATTAGATATTAGATTCTGATGTCTTAGGTGGAAACTATTCTAATACAGTCAGGCTTTCTGGTTTAGCCCTATGCCAGTCAAAATGTGCAATGACACAAAAGGAAGGGCAGGAACTAATCACTTAGAATGGATGGAATTAGATTGTTTTGAAGCCAAGCCAAATTACATTGGTCTAAAATGTTAAGTGAAAACACTGGCACAGATTTTACAACACGGCTGAGTCACTCAATGGATGCCCTTGGAGGAAGCATTACCTTCCTCACCAACCACGTTTTGTATTTCCTCCATACCTCTGTCTGTTCAATCCCCCAAGAAGCCTGTTCACGGACTAATGTGACTAACAACAAACCTCAACAACAACAAAACAAAACTAGGAAACTGAAGTCTTCTAAAGTATTTAATTGCAGGATCACAGTAATGCCAGTGCTGGTACCAAGTAAATGCAAATAGGCCAGGTAAGGGGGAACATGAAAATGCTTTCTCTACCAACTTAAATGCTGCAAGTGATCAAAACTTGACAACTTTCTATCAGGGTGAACACATGGTCACTGAGTGTTTCAGCTGCAGAGAATGCCAGTGGATGCTGCAGGCACAGCAGGAGAAGCAAAACCAACTTCAGTTGGAAGTACAACTTGTGTGCAGCACTGATCTGATCTGCACAAGTACTCAGTATTTATTTACACCCACACTTTGAGCTCTTTGTACTTTGCTCATGATGTGCTTCACTAGAAATGCCTGTGAAAACACTAATAAACACCAAGTGTCCCCAGAGCAGTATTCAAACAGCAGTAAATATGTCAAGAGTTCACAAAATGAACTCAGTGAATCAAACAGCCTGTTCATTAAAAAAGCATATTTCACAATGGAAAAAATAGCCTTATTGAAAATACATCTTCTGCACCTAAAGATTTGTGTTGTGGTTGTTATATTAAACACCACATAACAATAAAGGTTTACTGTAACTACAATTAACAGTGGGTCTATATATTCAAAACTGCTCATGTGTCCAAGCTACTCTATCATACTGCTCTGCTACTTTTTCAAAACGGCCTTATCTTTACCTCTCCTCTCTTGAAAACAGTTTTTTTATGATCCCATTGTGCTGGTTTTGGCTTGATTTTCTTCACAGTATCTACTATGTGGCTTTGGTTTGGATTTGTGCTGAAAAGAGTGTTGATAATTCAGAGATGCTTTTGCTAGCACTGAGTGTGCTTAAACACAGTCAAGGCCTTTTCTGCTTCTCACCCCACCCCACCAGCGAGGGGGCTGGAGGTGCACAAGGAGCTGGGAGGGGACACAGAGAGGACAGCTGACCCCAAGTGACCCAAGCATTATTCTGTACCATATGGCATTATACTCAGGATATGAAACACAGTAGCTTCCACACGGTTACCATTAAATTGCATTTTTCAACATAACCAGTTGAAATCATCCGGGACAAACTTAAAATTTCTGATTTTGCAAACTCAGATCTTGCAAATCCTATCCCAACTTTAAAGCTTTTTAATAAAGCTATGTTAAGATGCATAAAGAGCAATTCGCCAGTAGAATGCTCTTCTTTCTAGTATGTATAAGCATATACATTAAATTTATTATCCACAAGCCAAAATATTTAAATAATAAAAAAAAAGTCAAGAACAAAGGTAGCACCCAGATCTGTTTGAAAAAAATCTATTCTCTTTCATCAGAAAACAGCCACTATTGACACAGGGAAAATGAGCTTCAGAAAAATGGCATTTATGGTCCCACGATTAATTTTTTTCCAAGAAAACTATAATGCCCGTTCAATAGAATTAATTCCTGAAATTCTTCATTCTTGGTCTCTTTCCTTTGTCATCACCTATTCTTTTACCAAATTCCTCACATTTTTATATTCTTTCAAAATTCACCTGTTGACAGCACTGGTAATTACTAGACTTTTAAAGTTTTTGATAAATGCAGGCATCCCTCACGTATTCAAGGCAAGTCATGTTTTTATATCAAAATATTAGCTGTTATTCACAGTAACTATAATATGCTTCACACAAGCCAAAATACATAAAACAAGAGAGTTCTCTTTGAAATCTTTCATTATAACTTCATTATAACTTTCATTATAACATCTATGAAACTATTGTATCTCTATACTTGTCGCTTTATAAATCAATTCACCTTCCCAAAGCTGGAAGCTGTGGGCAAGAATTTGAGGTATTCTTTCCCTGGCATAACACTCACTGCTGCTGAACCAGATGATTTCATGAAGGAAAAAAAAAAAAGAAGAAGCAAAGATATGCACAAAAACTCAAGATAAACTCTTCATATAGGCTAAATAGGTGGGGAAACTGTACGTTTATTCCTTTTTAAATACCATGTTTGCTAGCAGCATCCAGTTTATCCTTTTGGTATTCTCTCTCTGTCTCTTCCACATGACTGCTCACTCCTCAGGTTTACAGAGACAGCATCGCTGTAGAGCTTCTTGCTGGTGTCCAGCGACCTCCTGCGCAATCATCTCCTGCTCACTGACCTCAGCCTTCCTGTCTTGAAAATGGGTTGTATTGCTATGCTGGCAACTGTTAAAGCATTTTTTCCTCAAACATTGTACATCGTATAGACTAAGTGCATTTTCCACATTTTATCTTCCCCTCCCACTCTCCACAGAGCTTTCCATGTAGTTCTGAAGTCTCTTCCGGGCATTTCTATGCTTGTTGCTACTCGCAAGTCCATTTACTCTAACTGCATTTTCCTATATTTTCAGGCTGCAATGAGTCACTTCTGCAGGCAGACAGAGCCAGATATCAAATCTCCACAAATGCAATCACAAGTCTCTACTTCTCTCAAGCACTCACTGCAATTGGGACAAACTTACTGCCTGTCCCAAGACTATGCCACAAAAATTGCCCCTTTAAAAATTGATACGATACCATAAGTGAAGCAAAATTTTCAGACTTGCATCTCAACTACTGGTAAACAAATCTAGTAGTTCAAGTTACTGCTAATAATGAACTCTGGAGATTATGATGCACGACCTCTGGAATAACCTTCTGGAATTTCTCAACTCATCTCAGTCTTTACTGCTTAAGTATTTAAATTTCATTTGCCTGTGTTAATGATCCATAGAGTTGTCAAAGAAAAGTCAAGTTTCATCACATGTTACTGGAGTACAGTCAGAGCTTTTTATCTTCACAGAAGAAACATCTTTTACACAAACAGAGCCACTGATAGTTACTGTATCAACAGGGTCCCTCTTGAGAACCATCACTGCACATGATGATACTTCAGGCTTGCCAGGAGGTTTAACAAGTATCTACAGATAGCAAGGGTACAGATCGGTCTCTGGCATGTTGCGTAAGTAGGCAAACAGTGCTGTGAAGGCCTGAAAAAAACAGCACATCAATTATAATAGCTATAAAATTACAGCCATGGGATCTTCAATGCACAACTAAGCAGGTGGGCTTTGGACTGACTGCCTTCCAAAGACCTAAAGGAGGTATTCCAAAGATACTTCCGATATCAAGATGACTGGCACACCAAATTTATATACTGCCAACTGCTATGCAGTCCTACAACTAGAATTTGTATGCACGCTTAATATAGACCTAAAATAGTAATTTAATTCTGCACATGACAGGAAGACTTACCAAAACAAAAAAAACCACCACACAACCCCCC
>VWZW01001167.1:628327-768341 GCA_013397115.1 Edolisoma coerulescens | reverse complement strand
GGGGAATGGAGCCCGTCGGCACCGAGCGTTCTACGCCCCCGCCCGGGCTGCGGCGTCTCTGCGGCCTTTCGGGGCCTCCGCGGCGCACACGGAGGGAAGCTCACGCTGTAATACGTTGCGAAACAGCTTAGTTACCTGGATTTAAATAAAAGTTTTAAATGTAGTGCCACTGCAGTGAGATCATTGTGCCCGTAATGCGTGTGACAGAAGCTGTCCGGGCAGGAGGTGTGTTCAAAGCCTAGAATCAGAGAATATGCAGAGTTGGCAGGGATCCATCAGGATCATCGAGTCCAGCTCCCTGCCCTGCCCAGGGCATGCCCAAGAGTCACACCATGTGCCTGAGAGCATTGTCCGAACGCTTCTTGAGCTCTGTCAGGCTGGTGCTGTGACCACTTCCCTAGGCAGCCTGTTCCAGTGCCCAGCCACCCCCTAGGTGAAAAACTTTTTCCTTATATCCAAGCTAAACCTCCCCTGACTCAGCTTGTTTCCTCAAGTCTTATCATTGCCTAAAAAGACGTCTGTGGAAAGAGGAGTTAAATAAAATCCCTTAGTTCATATAAAACCCCTTCAATTCATAGGACTGGCACTGTATCTGAACAATTTATAATGTGTTTACAGATACGATCTCTTGTGCAGTAGAAAAATGCTGCTTTTTGCATATTTATAAGTTTAAAAAATGGATTCATGGAGGGGATATAGTTTTTCACATAGGAATTAAAAGAATTGTAGGCTTCTAGGCCTCGAGAGATTGTCTGATGTACTCGCTGCACTGAGGCAGATTCAGGTATATGTTGATCAGTGTAACTCAAATATTTTCAATTTGTGGACATAAATATGAGAAGTGCTGTATTTACAGAAGACAGGTTTACTTTGGCGAATTGTCTTTCAGGATCCTCTTAGGAGTACTTCCCAGAATCTAAGGAGACAACAGATCACCGTTTAAAAAACACTTCTATCATCTTCATGAACTATTTCTCTAATCAATTTGTAAAAGCACCTGTTTGAAGAAAATCTGTAACATTTGCATGTAACTTGTACAAATTTCTAACACCATCTATGGCTACATATTTTTCCAGTAGCCAACCTGAATTTTCTTTGCTGCACTCCTTGTTATACTTCCAGTGGAAAGCATGGAATCACAGAATCATGGAAAGGCTTGGGTTGGAAGGGACCTTAAAAATCTAGTTCTAATCCCCCTGCTGTGGGCAGGGACACCTTCCACTAGACCAGATGGCTCAGGTCCCCATCCAGTCTGCCCTTGAACACTTCCAGGGATGGGGTATCCACCACTTCTCTGGGCAACCTGGTCCAATGCCTCACCACCCTCACAGTAAAGAATTTCTTCCTAACATCTAATCTAAACTTTCTCTCTTCTGGTTTGACACCATTATCCCTTGTCCTTGTCACTACATGCTCTTGTAAATAGTCTCTCTCCATCTTTCTTGTAGGCTTCAGGTACTGGAAGGACACAATTAGGTCACCCTGAAGCCTTCTCTTTTCCAGGCTGAAGAATCCCAGTTCCCTCAGCTTTTCCTCGTAGGAGAGGTGCTCCATCCCTCTAATAATCTTGGTGGCCTCCTCTGGACTTGCTCCAGCAGGTAGATATCCTTCCTGTGTTGAGGACCCCAGAGCTGGATGCAGTCCTTGAAGGTGAACAGTATTTATGTGCCTCATATATGTTTTAATAAATATTTGTGTGTAAATATATATTTATTTATATAATTGTTTAGATGTGCAAATTTGTATATCATCCTCTCATAGACTAAACATTTTTTTCACTTTTCTTAAAGATTATACTCATAAATGATTTATTCTTACAGCTTTATTCTGCCTTCTTTCCAGTATGACTTTCACCTTTATCTTAAGGTATAAGGCAGCAACACCAACTAGAGTGCAGTAATTATGCCCCATGTGTTACTCATGAGAGGAACATTCATAAATATGTACCAGAAAGAGCTTGCTTTTCTTATTGTGACAGAAATTTCTGCTCAAAACATTTTCTAACATAATGCTGCCTACTTCTCCATATTTTGTGCTACACATGTAAGTTCTTCTCAGGTATAATATTTTGCCTTAGCCCTGATGATTTCATCCTACTAACTTTAGACATTTATCCTAGTTAAGAAACTAATTTTGAAATTGATACTGTCTTCTAGCACCCAGGTTGGTGAGAACCAGATTTTTAACATATCTATATTCTGTTGCAGCTTGCAGATCACTAATGGAAATACTGAACAGAACTGAAATGACAACAGATCCTTATGGGTGCTCATTGCAGATTCTCTGCAAGTTTGATTTTTGTAAGCAGCATGCCAATTTCTTGGTGCTTTCATGAAAATTACGTCTCTTTTGCTTTTTGTTTTAATGAAACTGTCATGGGACGGTGTCTAAATTATAGTAAACTCAAGATCTATGATACTTACTGTTTCTCTTTTTCTACTGAATCAGTGAAATTGATTGTAAAAGAGGGCATTAGAGTAGTGTGAGAGCATCTGTTCCCAACAACCTTATGGTAACTTCTTAATCATGACATTTATTCTAGATTATTCCTTGACATCAAAATTAATCTGGATTGCTTTAGACCAGCTTTCCTTAGATAGATGCATGTTATCCTTTTCTTGTCTCTTTAAGTCTTTTAGCTACCAGAGATTATTTTTGCTATACTATTAAGTAAATTTCTTTAGACTCTATTAACTTGATTACATAAAGTTTACATAGTTTTCAATTCATTCCTTCTTTAAATGTTATGGTAAGATAAATTCAACTAAGTATATGGGCACTTCTAATGTACTTCCAGAACATTTCCTTATTGCATTTTATACTCCTTTTTACCTGCCACTTATTTTGTACTGTAGGCTTTGTAATTTTATTCTTTTATTCATATTCTTTTATGTTGCTCTTCAGTTATGTCCCCTTATTGTGACTTCTTTCTTCAAATCCTTGAAGAGCTTTTAATGTGATGTTAACACAGTCTACTTAAGCTTCCTTTCCTTCTTTTTGTTCACATCAAGATAGCTTGCCATTGTATGTTTAATTAAAAATGAGTCTATTGTTCTCTGCAGAAAATCTAGGTTAGCTTTAAATGACTGAGCTCGGGCCTAGACTGTACAGAAAGGAGGTTAATTAACTCATATAGAATGGCATGCTGTTATGATGAGCCTGCTTTTAGTACCTAGACTAGCTTGATTAAAGCTAGCTTAACTATTTCTACATAACAATGCAATCCAGAGTTGGCAGTGCTGACATGCTTTTTCTTCCTCTTTTTCTCAAAGAAGGGAAGCCTATTTTGGTCAAATGTGTCATGATCACTTTCATTCAGTTTACTTTCTGCCTTTAAAATCAAAATGAGCTCCTCTCTACTTGTCATGCAGTTCCAGTTGGTAATGCCTCCTGTAACTTCCTCTGTACTGTGAAGCAAAAATTCGTCTCTAAAATACTACAAAAATTTGATGGACATTTTGTGTCCTGCCATATTGTTCTTCTAACTGGTATTCAAGTGATTGAAATCCATTGTTATTCATGGGCAAGCTTTTTAAATACCTTCATTAGTTGCACAGAATACATCAGAAAAATCACCAACTTCCTCCTTTTCAATACAGCTGTAGTCTATTATGAAAAATAGACCCCAATCATAACATAATTTTGCTTCCTCCTTTTAATTTTCACCAAGAACAGTATCATTTGTCTCTTCCTGGTTTCAATACACATTGAATCATCATCCCCTGATTTACTGTGCCCCTTTTCTCTAGCATTCTTATATACAGCTATCACTTGTGCACTACCATATCTCTGGGAGGCTACTAAACCTGTATTTTTTCCATCGGTTCACTGGATCCCTGGCGTTTGACTTCAAATATTCCAAGTTGGTTTTCTTTTTTTTTTTCATTTTTTGTTTCTGGCAGATATTCCCAATGGTATTTAACCACTAAAGCTTTGTCTTTCAGGTATCTAAAAAGCTTCATTAAATACACTGCTCAAGTGTTTCTTGTCAATCCGTTCTATTCCATGGGGCATTTTTAAACCTGTTCAGAGTAGGCTTAACCTCAACTGTTGAAGTCAGTGGTGAAGTTCTGTTGGGAGTAAAAAAGACTCCTGAGTGTAGTTCATCCAATAATGTATTTATTCTGAAATATATGTCGATAGCCAACCTATGACACATTAACCAACAGCAAAAATAGTAAAGAGTACTTTAGTTTATTGTTAGTAGAACTAGTAAGAAAACAGAAACACTTTCTTTTTCATGGGGAAAAACCCAACATTGTTACCTCTCATTACAATGACATTTAAATTAGTTAATATAAGTTTGCATTTTTGTAAAGGAAGTGTTTTTTGAAAGATATGAATGAATAGTTTTGCTTTTGGGAAAAGTTTAGGACAGACTAACTTCTGCAAGGCAAACACTGGCCTGAGTCTTCTGTGACACACACTATCTTTTCACTGTGTGTGTACTCAGAGCCAAGAATAATATAGATCCTTAACTGGTACATCTTGCTTCTACCACAGTAAGGATAACAGAATCAACAACAATTAGTTGTGCCGTGGCTTACCTGTTTCCCTGATCTGAGTGATGACCTGGAGGTACATGCAGAAACTCCTCTAGTTTAAAAATACTCATGTGAAGTTTACCCTCATGATAGGACTGCCAGCTCCATTCTGAACACATTTTAACTAGTTTGTAATCATCTTTCTGGTATCAAATTCTGCTAAGCTTTTTTGAGCTAGTTGTAAGTCAATTTATATGTGGACACAGTGTGCGTTTGATTTAAAATCAGTTTTAATTAAACCAATTTTTATCAATAAAAAAATGTATCATTTACCAATTTCCCTGGAGAAAAAAATAATCCTAGAGGCAGATTTAAAGTGTCAACATTTAAAGGTGTTCTGTAAGTCAAATTGGAAAGGCAAGGATAAGAGAAACTTATACAATTATTTCACATGTCTATTTAAATTGAAGATGTTATGTAAAAGTAATGTTTCCAGTGAAATCCCTCTGAACCACACCCATTCTGAAATACAGTACTTGATTATAAATTGTTTTGGTTTTAGTACTCCTTGAAGGATTACATCTCCTTTAGGTCTGTGTACTCCTTTGCTAACATTACTAACAGCTCTTTTTCATAGGTTAATCTCTGTAGAATTTGAGAGCTGGATTTTTCAGCCACTGGTTTGGTATACACTGCATATACAGATCCCTGAACTTCATTTTGGAAGCAGCCTGAAGAGGACTCATAAAATAGGGCAGAGTGCATGGTAATCCAGAAATAATCTGGTACATTTTCATATATCTGCACTGCTGGGAAAAAAAATAATACTAATTTAGTCTCTTCAAAGGCATGTAAATTTTAAAGATCAGAGGCAAATTTGTAACAGAAAAGAATACATTACTTTATTAAAACAGATTTAGAATACATGTGAACTGTATGGAAAAAACAGCTGAATGTGTTCATCAAGTAAGATACCCCCACACCCCTTCAGTGTTCCAGCTACTTTATGGAGCTGATGACTTGGCTCCCCTCCAACACCCATACATACTTCATGTCATTAGATGCATGAGTCACTCTGCTCTGCTGTAGAGCTGCTAAATGTGGTGCCACAAATGTTGATTTGAAAAATGGATGAGCCCTTGAGTCATTTTTCAGTATAGTTGGTGTTTTAAGGAAAGGCCTTTTAGTGAGCTTGTTACATATAGTCCACAGGACAATGGAGCTGTATTTTACATCACAGTAATGAAAATAAACATGGATAGTGAGAGAAAACCTGAAAAGTCTCAGGAAAGGAGGGAGCATCTATTAAGGACAGATACTCTATGTAAAAGTAGTATATAATAAACCTTGCAGACTAAATACCAGTTTCCATTTTATCCACTACCATAACATATCACTTAAATGTAAATTTAAAAAGTAACTTGTAGTGTCATTGGGTTTTCCCTATTTTTGTACAGGCACAGTTAATTTGTTGGCAGAACCTTAGTTAGCTGATGAATACATTGTTTTATTCCTTTGCTTCAATTTTATATCTGTAGAACAAATGCATAATTTACATTAATTTTCAGACATGCATACAAACATATTATTTCTTTGACATATATTCTCGTCTATTGGTTGACTTCATCCTGCTTTCCCTAAACCAGAAAAGATAAAGAGCAAACCTATGTTATTGTAAGTCCTGTCTAAAAGCTAAGACTGTGTGATCAACTGGGGAGATACAAGATCAGCGCAGGTAAGGCCTGCATAAACAAATTAAACTGTTTTTCATATATTGAAGAACATACAACAAATTTATAAAGACCTTTCCTTCTTCATTCCCATCTAGAAAATTTGGCATGCTTTGTGTGATATATAATAGAGAAGTCCTATGACTATATTTCTGAATGTAAGACTAGAATTCTTCTAAAGTGGAAAATGCTTTCTTCTCTGTCAGCAGCCAATAGAGTTATATATATTTTTTTGTTGCAGCTGGAGAAGTGACAAATGAATACAAACAACTCTTCTATTCAGAGTAGTTGTTTAGAACAGAATTTCTTCAGGAAATAATTGCACTTGAAGCACTAAGGATGGATTCTTCTCATCTAAATTTAGCCGAATATGCAAGTTAAGCCTTTAGTCTAAGATAGTCTTCCTTGCTTCTACTCTGAGTCGTGGAGAGAGGTGAGTGATTCACCGTTCTTACCTTGGGCATCACACCCAAGGAAAATGGATTGCTTCCTATAGGATTTCTGTTCACTCTGGAGAGAGTCCAGATGACTGTCTTAAATTAGACATTCAATTTTAAGGTAACTACAGCTGAGTAAAATGAGCCACGTGCTGCAGGAGGTGCATTTCAAAGAAAACTCATGGATTATGTTACGTTATTTGTTAACAGCAGCCCCAAATTTGCCCTAAAGATTAAACTTCCCAATTGCTATATTCGCACACATGGAGAAGTAACTTGTAGCACATTTTAAGCATTTCAAAATCTCTGTGACCATGTTGATCTCATAGTGATCAGGTATGCTTGGAGAGGCTGGACACCAGGCATCATTGTGGAGGGAAAGTTCCCTGCACAGGAAGCACACTGCTCTTATAGCTGTTTTGTAAGTTGTGCTTTTAATTGTGCTGGAAACATATCTGCTATCAGCTGACTGGTTCGAAGGAAAGAGGAAAAGCAGTCTTTTGCATTTTAAGAGGAGCAGAGGTGAAATTCGGGGGTTTTGTGTGTTCTGAAAAATTTCCAAAACCAAGCTAGAGCTTCTGCTCAGTACTCATAAGCATATGGTAATTTTTACAGGATCACATTTAGAATTCCCACTTGGTGTGATATGAAAGAGGAAAATTCAGAATTTGATATTGCTGCCTCATTATAATAGCTTTACTTCAATAGCCTTCTGTTCAAAGAATTGGAACAGAATAGGGTGTGAGAAACTACTCAGGACTACATCACTCAGCAATATGCAGAAAATAAATTGAACAGCTCCTCATGCTATATGCCTTCTGATGCTTATATTTTTTTGAAATTCCTAAAGCGAAAGACCAATAATGGGAGAAGAAGTTCAACTTCAAGTTACCAGATCACTTATTTTAAAAGGATATTGGAAAGATGGTTTAGACAATGAAGCAGTATTTGGCTTGTCACTCTTGGATGGTGAAGATTAAAGACTTCACATCCTGCAAAGACATACTTCAAGTACCCAAGGATTTTTAGAAGTCTAAAGTAAAAGGCACCTACTCTTCTTCTGAGATTTTGAACCTGAAATCCGTGCTTCAAAGGAAGCATGTATGCTCAGCATCTATAATGGTCAGGCATTAAAGGATACAGCATTCTTGTTGACAACTTAAGCAATGAGCTGTGGTGGTTTGGGAAGACAGGAACAGAAGAAAAAAAGACAAGAGTATGGTTTTTCATTGCTATATGGATCACCATATCTATATCCAACAAGTGGCTGCATTCTTTTAGCCAATTGTACCGGGGTGTTGGATGGTTTTGACTCTGGTTATTTTCCTTCATCTGACTGTTAGGATTTGTTATGTCTTTATGTAAGAAGAAAGTTAATTCTTTGGGAAAAGGAGCATCTCTTGGTTGCATTTGTATAGTATGTGGCAGGATATTGTGGTCCATGACATTAAATCAATTACAGCAGTAGAGCTACATTAGTCACTGATGATGGCACCTGGGTGATAAAAGTCAAGGAAACCAGCAAGACTCCAAAAGTCTAAAGTAAGTGATGAGAGCATAAGCAAATGCCGTTACTAAAAGGAAATGTTGTGATGGACAGGGTAAGATTCTACTAGTCAATTACTGACAGAATTTGATTGACATTCAAGTTTTCCTCTACTCTGACCAGTGCTTCTCAATCAATCACTACAGCAGTACCAAAACCTTTCCACAGTTTGAAAGCTTATCATTTAGGAGTGATGTTTAAAGGAATTTATCTTTTAAAAAATGTTTTTCGATTTTTGCCAGCAAATGCATATATCTTTACAACTGGTCCAGGTGTTTCTCTAGTCTGTGCTGTTCTCTGTGCTCTTGTCACTGTCACATGTCTCCAAATATTGAACACCTTTTTTCTCCCACACCTTTTTCTAGAGATATTTAGAAACTTTATTAAGAAATAAATAGTTTTTAACTTATACATTTTTATAATTTCATAGGAAAGTCAGAAACAAACCATGAGGAAGTACAATTAATAGACAGGAAGTTATCGCACATTTAAATATGCTGCAGTGTCTAAATATATGAATACTCATTACACAGCTCTCAGTGCACTTGAGACCCTGCCACCAAGCACATGAAACCACTTTCAAAGCTAGGGGATAAGTGCGGAGCTTTCAATTCTTGCAGGCTTTTTCACAAAATAGATCTAACTGTAAACCACAGGCTCTTGTGAAATAGCAACACCACAAAGGTTTGTTCTTCCTTATATTCCACCAGAAGCTGCAACCACAAGTGCCAACTGTCTACAGATGATACGGGAATTAATTTGTAAAGGAAGAGATGCAGCAAACTATATTTTACAAAATCACCTGTGGTGTTATTTCTGTTGTTGGGACTACCAGGTAACAAATATTTGTAGTGATATTTCACTCTCCTCTCAACCACAGCAAGCCTTGACAGACCAGTAACCTTGAAGCTTGTTTATTGCACACCAAGGCATGACCTGGGACTTTTAAAACACTTCTATTTACTGTCCTGTCTGTGGAAGCTCTCCCAGCTTCTCTCTAGTGTGTTTAATAAAGTGTTTGCATTGCTTTTCTGCCAGTTCTAGGGCTTAAGTTTACTGGTGGCTGATACATGTCTCTGTCTTCTGGTGGGAAATCTGTGTGACAGAGCCAGGAGAAAACAGACTCACTTCAGGTCAGATTGATATTGGTTCCATCCTAATAAATCGGAAACTTAATATGTATTCATCTACTACATTAATGAGTGTTTGAAATTTATTTACATATATTTTAGACAGACAAAATCTGGAAAAATAATTTCCAGAAATCTTTTCTTAGAAGCTTACCTTACCTGTGCTTGTTTATGCAAAGTTTGATCATATAATAAGTGGACATATTAAAACCTAGATTTTTTTTTTTTTTTGGCACATCCATTTCAATCCATTTAAGATTCTTGTTTCTGACAGAGATAGTCCTGCATTTCAGAAAACAAAATAAAGATTTATACACAGTTTATTATGTCCTTCATTAAAAAATCCTCTATCTGAGCCTTTGGATACCACCACACAATAAAAATTGTTATGAGTTTTCACCTTGGAGAGATCTCCTATTGAGTTCTACACAGCAAAGATTTCAGCCAGAGGTGAGTGAAGTACTTCAAACCTCATAAACTGTGAAAACAGAGGAGACCTTGATGTATCAATGTGTGGAAGAAATTTTGAAGCTAGCTTTGGAATTCTTGCTTGAAAATTTCATTCTTGAAATGCCCTAGATGTAGATGATAAACTGCCTGTGAAGCTATTTCCCTGTGCTTATATCAAAAGGATAACATATCAGCTTTCTTTAGATAAAAAAAAAAAAACCTGGAAAAAAATATGAGTGCTGTTTCATATTTTTGGTCACTTGATGGCACTAAACTAACACTGTATACATATTAATCACCAATAGCATAAGAATATTTCTGTGCCAGTGTATTTTTTTTTTTTAAGGCTTGGCCTGATCAAAGTACTTTGTTTTGTTGAGGGCAGATTTCAGACACAAAGGAGATTAAAAATAAACAAACATAAACCCAAGAAGCAGTAGTGAAATCTGGCTGACTGTGTTCCGTCTGTCTTGTTAAAGTTCATGACATACTACAAATACCACAATGGAATGGAATATGTAGCATTTCCGAGAAAAACAAAAGTCAGTTTTCCAATGTAATACACCACAGACCAAACCAAGCCTTCCAGTGTAAAATCTGAGAGAAGTATCTGCAAACTTTGGACAGTGGCATTTCCACCAAAGTCTGCAGCCATCAGGTGGCCACCTACACGAGGGAGAACATGTGGACATCCCGGACATTTCCATATCTCAGTGTCTTTGGGGAAATTGCCAATATTTCAAGGCTAAATGTTGGGTTTATTGTGTGAATTAGAAGTGAAGCAGGGAGAACTTTGCTTGGATGGTCTCAGTCATGTAATAGGAAGCCTCTGCTGTGATATATGTGTGAAGAAGGGATTGCAGGACCGCTTTGTCTCCCAATAAAGGCATCTCCTCACAGGCTGTCCAGCAAAATGTCTGTACTGTATTTATTTGTACTGAAATCTGAGAAATCCTCAGTTAAATGGATCTTTTGAGGGGACTTTTCAGGATCTAATAGAGTAGTGAGGGAGCATTTTTATTTAATTGTCAGAAGTTTTGATCTTTCAACATATTTTCCTCTTCTACAAAGGAAAGAAAACCGTATTTTTTTAAAATTTTCACAAATTAGCAACCAGAAATGCTCAAAGAAAATATTTTATCCTGATCATGCTTTTTCTCTGGATGTTTTTAACTTCTTTTTCAACAGGAAGTTACTTGCATTTCAAAATCTCCAACTTAAGTTCTCCCTGGACTTTGGCCCTTCTAATTTTCTCCCTGCAGAACCTCATAACATCCTTGTAGTCCTCCTGAGTTGCCTGCCCCTTCTTCCAAGGGTCATAAACTCTGATTTTTTTCCTCAGTTCCAGCCAAAGCTCTCTGACCAGTCAGGCTGGTCTTCTTCCCCACCATCTTGTCTTTTGGCACATGGGGACAGCCTGCTCCTGAGCCTTTAAGATTTGCTTCTTGAAGAATGTCCAGCCTTCCTGGGCTTCTTTGCCTTTCAGGACTGCCCTTCAGCCAGTCTCCTACGCAGGCCAAAGTCTGCCTTCTGGAAGTCCAAGGTGGCAGTTCTGCTGGCCACTTTCCCTACTTTGAGAGCTGAAAACTAATCATTTTGTCATAGCTGTGCCCCAGATGGCCTCCAACCATCAAATCGCCCAACAGTCCTTCTGTGTTCACAAACCATAGGTCCAGTGACTGTGTTCCCTAGGTGGCTCCCTCACCAGCTCTGTCAGGAACTTTTCTTCCACATGCTCCAGGGACCTTCTGGACTGTTTCATCTCTGCTGTGCTGTGTTGCCAGCAGCCATCTGGTAAGTTGAATTTCCCCATGAGAACAAGGACTAGCAATTGTGAGACTTCTCCCAGCTGCTTATAGAATATTTCTTCTGCCTCTTCATTCTTGTCTTCATTAGCTTGTCTGTAACAGAGTCCCCCTAGGACATCTGCCTTGTTGGACTTCCCTCTGATTCTTATCCACAAGCGCTCAACCCTATCAGCACCATCATTAAGCTCTAGACAATCAAAACCTATGCTATGTGTTTCCATTCTTACTACCTATTATGTTTTCATCTATGTGCAGTATGGGAAACTTGGATGGTACTCATCCTGAAGGGGAGAAAGTGCATGATTTCACCACTTCTGGAACAGTGGAGCATTTATCTTCAGGTCTTTTCATTGTGTTGTGGTTTAACTGCTGCAGAGATAAGGCCATGATGGACTTCACTTTCTCATATACTCCTAAGTTCCTATCTTCAGTGATTCTGCAGCTATTGAAAAATAGATCACAAATCACAGGATATTCTGAATTGAAAGGGGACCCACAAGGATCATCAAGTCCAACTCTGAAGTGAATGGCCGATACAGGGGCTGAACCAACAGCTTTTGTGTCATTAGCACCATGCTCTAACCAACTGAGCTAAATAAATATGGTATTTTCTGGGAGTTTTTTGGACTTTACAATGAGTTCAATTAAATGGAAGATTTTCAACTTTCTAGCCAGTGAATCCATTGTCAAAATTTTGGTTGCATTTGTCATCTCATGTGCTCTTAACCATGATAAGCTTAAGGAAAGGAGTTGCAAAGCATTGAAGCGATTTCCACAGTATGCAAAGCCAATTTCAGCTCTCCTTTCTACTCATGAAAGTTAATGGCTTTCCACAGGAGGTAAATGAGGACAAATTTGGCTTTCTTGGCTTAAAAAATACCTTGTTTTCATGGCTATCTGCACTAAATTTGATCCAACTACAACAAATGAATCTGTTCACAAAGTTGGATAAATGTGAGCTAAGCTAATATAAGCCATGTGAAAAGTCACCCTGTTCTATGCAGTACCAGTCAAATAGTATTTGAACTGTATATGAAAGTATAGAAATATATATTAAAATCTTCTCAAAAATAGTAGATGAATGTGTAGTTTTTAGATGCATGTCTATTTTTACATGATAAATAAAATCATAGGATCTCAAATTTGAATTTGCAAGCTTGCTGCCAAAGAAGCAAAGAAGAGAAATGAGGAAAAGCTCAAGAAACTGTCCTTTCAATATCACACACTGTCATATAAGTTTTTCACTACTACATTTCTTAGTCTCTTGTGCTCCGTATACATGTGCTGGAATCATATAGCACAAATCCTAATTTTTTATAGGCCTGGTAAAAAAATGATCATAATTTTAACTGCATGTGAAGGTTTGATTATTGTTGTACGTATGTAGCTCAGAAAGTGCCCTCTCCTTATGTTGCTATTTTTCAAATCATCTTTTCTTCATGCAGCATACATTGAGTTGGTTTTGCTCCTATAAATTTCTAAAGGGTTTTCAAAACATTGCAAACTTAATCAGTCTGTAAAAATTTTAATCAGAAACCTAGCATTCAATGAAAGAGCTGCTAGAGGGACTTACAGGAGGACAGACACAGGGAAACTCAGTAGGTCTGCCTGGTTGAGGGGTGAGTGCGCTGCCTGAATGGCATGGGCACTGCTGCCTTACCTCTCCGTGTCTTCATGCAACCTCGTGATGCCTATTCAAACAATTTGGATACCATTTCTACCTGAATAAAATCAGATAAAATGCAGAGATGACTGTGACTCTACCAGAAACATTCCTGGAAGCTCCTAGAAAGACCTCCCATGTCCACTCTCTCCATGGCTTATCCCTTTTAGCCCTAATCAGCCATTAGCTACCTAACAGGGCAGACCCACAGCTCTGCTGCATTCAGTTCTGTCTTCTTTCTTATAATTACGTACACACAGATATGCTAAGATGTATACATCTGACAGATTGTAGCCTAACTAACTCTTCCTTGCAAACAGTTTTAGGTATAGGACATTCTGTTTGGAGAATGTGCAAATGAAAAGATGAATCTTCCCTTCACAGAGCCTACTAATTTTCAAAAATTCAGGGTCTATATTTTTAATTATAATATTAAAAAAAGCGCATGAGGTTACAGACTACAGACAAATTATTAGTACAAGAGTAATGAAGGCTGAGTTCAATACAAAAAGAGAAAATGTTGTGAAGCCAGATACTAAACTAATGCAACTTGACATAGTTCCCTTAACATCAGTGGAGTTCTTCTGATATACACAAACTGAGAATCTGGGCCATTAAAATTTAAAAATAAATCTACAAGTACCTACTAAATCTGACTGTTGTACTTTGAAGTATAAAGCAGACTTTTTATCCACAGGTCTGTGCAGTCTTTGGTTCAAATCCACTGGAATTAAGACATATTATTTTTGGCCACTGGAAAGTGCTAATATTGTTACCTGAGAGAAACAGAAACATGTTGTGATTTCAAAAGAAAAATCATTAGAATTTAAAAAAAAATAATTAAAATAAAGAAGGCTATGCAGTTCAAATCAAGTGCATTGCTTCACCCCGAATTAACAGCTGTGTGCATGATGATCTGCTAAAGAAATCAGACTTAATTTAGCTGGCTTCCCTTAGCACTTAAGTGTGGTAAAAGGAGCAAAGACTTTCTTTCCCCTGGTTGCTAACTGCTCGTGCTCTTTTAATCTCTCAATTCTATTCCCGAATAACGTGTGAAATTTTGGAAAGGCTTAGTCTTTAACAAAGAACTGCAGTTATAGTTGTGTGCATTGCTGGTGCAGTACCTCAGTGATGACCATCCTCTCTCCAAAGGAAGCCTTTGCTGCTTCTGTGCTTGTTGAGGACCCCTGTGCCCTGCAGGCCTTCGTACAAGCCGCCTGGGAGGCTATGGGGTCCTGGAGGAGACCATGGTGGAGGGCAGACAGGCACAAAGCCTCTCTAAAGATTATAGAATAATAGAATCGTTTAGGTTGGAACGGACTCTTAAGATCACTGAGTGCAACCACGTAACCTAACACTGCCAAGCCCACCACCACTAAACCGTGGCCTTGAGTGTCCTATCTACAAGTCTTTTAAATAACTCCAGGGATGGAAACTCAAGTACATCCTAGCAAATGTTATACAGCTGAAATGAACTGACTTGCCAGACCATGAATCACAGATTGGGCATGTCTATGAGACCAAGCAGAGCCCCAGAATTCAGAGCTGAAAATAGGTGTGGCTTTCCTATTATCTTGGGTTAAACATGACAAAATGGAAGTTTTGACTTTCAATCACCAGTGGAAATCAGGAATAATTAGATCAAAATTAATGGCGTCATTTGGAAAACTGACCGGACGATATACTCACCCAAATAAATGCACACACCCGAATGCTGCACTCTTGAACTACTAGAAGCCATGGAAGTGTGTGACACACACCTACCCAGCCACACAGCAGGAGTCATGGAGAAACTCACACTCCGCTCAGCTACACTGCATGATTACTCAGTAGCCTGCTGAGTAATGATTTTGTCCTGTGCCAACTGGCATGCTCTGCCACAAGATCAGAGTCATTTGGGGTTTGGAGTCATTAAAGACCATTCCCAAAAGGTCAGTGTGAACAAGAGTGACACAACTTGGCTCCCTCCACCCTCACCCTCCTCCCTCCACAGTTCTCCCAAACTGTGCTAGCAGCGTTTTTACCTCAAACATATCGGCATATCAAACCCAAATTGTGCAACCCTAATTTTATTTTCGTGCAGCAAAAGCACTGTTTTGGTTACCTGCAGTGCTCTTCTGTATTGCTGTGAACAGTGCGAGCACACACAAATATGATGATAATCATATGTTAGGGCCTCAGAGGTACCACATTGGCCTGACGGAGACCTGAAGGACAGGAGATACCTGGTGTAGACAGGATCAGGCCAGGCCACCTCACTTCAGGGCTAGAGAATGGTCCTTGAACAGGTATTATTTGGCAGTTCAGCCACAGTCACAGCCACTGCAATATCAGGGACAAATAATGGGTGTTAGTGTTGCCAAGTAACATTTCCGTGAACTGAAATGCCACCTGACAGAACATAGCAGGTACAAACATAGGAAAGGCCTTGATCCTACACATGGTTTTGGTAAGCATATTAATGTAAAGACATAAAAATATGCCATGATATCAAAGTATAAATCTGGCCTGCACTTTTCATTACAGTAATTCTTTAAAAAAATACCCCCTTTAAAATAAAGGCCTGAATTTTCAACAAGTGCTTCTCATTGATATGCTGTATTATGCCTAGCGAACCAGAACCCAACAATAATAAAACCCCATGTTTTATTGGACAGAATGCATAATGCAAACTTTTCCATCTAGAGAGGCTCCTTTTTTCTCACTGGGATTGAAGTAAGAATATGAATAATAAACTAGGTGGTAGCTCTAAAAGACCAGTGTTCTTTCTTTCTTATGTAAGTTAGAAAGGCAAAAAAACCCAGGAAAACATCTTCCAACTGAGAGATGGCTATTTTTGAAAACATTAGGTAGGAGCACATTTAAGTCCAGGTAGTCATTACTCAGCTATGCTCACACAATTCTTATTGCCTTAAATATGCATTTAGTGCTGATCTGTGCACTACAACTTCTAAATATTCCTGTTCAGTTACTGAGAGTAAATATTCTTCAGACAGAAAGCTCAAGACCCACTATAGAAAATCCACTTCAAGGGTAGCTGGAAAAACATTACAAATTTTGGGCCTGGAGAGACAGAAAACGTCCCAGCAATGAGAAATATGTATTCAGAATGGCCTTTAAATTAGTTTCCATTGTGATGGACATTCCAGTCTAAAAGGCTTAGATTTTCTTAGGAATTGGGAATCGAGAGGAAACTATGGACTTGATCCTAATGGTACGATTTAGATGAAATGGTGTTGACATCAATACAGACTGAAAGTGCAAGGACAAAGGCAAAGATCACTACATCTGTTGGACAACTGGTTTGGGCAATAATTTGGCTACTTGCTACATGTATATGTGTAAATGTGCTTAGAAAATGACGAAATTCTGTTTGACATTTTATTTGAGATCTTCTGCCACATTGCACAAAAGCTTTCTTAGGATTGCTGTCTGTTCTCTCCATCTGCAACCCACAAACAGCATGGAATGTACATGGAAAAGTGTGTAGGGAAATTAAACTTCCTAATACACTTTCTCCTCTTAGGGATAGATAAATAGGTCAATTTTTTAAAATATTAGTTCCTGAAGTTAGGCACCTGAGTCATCTAATTTTAAGATTCTTAGTCCTGATTCCCCCAGTGAATTTGAGAAGAATCAGTGATACTGTCTAAGGATTAGGTGACTGGTCCTTTATTCACTGGATTTTTAAAAATGCAGACATGCTTCTCCACTGCAAGATGGCTCACTGTTTTGCAGATTAAGCATTCATAGCAGATTGTGCTTTCCTAGCAGATTGCATTTGGCCTTCAGTTATTGATTACAAAAACTTGAAAGCAAGTGAGTTTACATATATAGGTTTAGCTAAAATAACAAAAAAAATCTTTCTTAATCCTGTACAAGGCAGTAAATGTTAACTTAAAAAATTTCCATTTGCCATATGGTCTTCAGGTGATTTGATGTAATTCAAAACAGGCATTCAGTAGCCTAATGGTTTTACTGTACCACAGATGTGTCATTCCCTTGAAATATATTTTTAGTTTGCTGCTCAGGCCTTGATTCTGCTGGCATTAGAAGCCCAATTACAGAAGCAAAGCAAATTCCAAATTCAGTCCACAAGGCTACATTATCAAAACCCTCTCCACTGGAAAAATATTCATGTCAGGCTTGAAATACCTTAATCATATTTCTCTTCATTCCCCAACACTGTATATGAGGATATGATGTAGAAGAGCTAGAAGCTACTCAGGAAAAGCTTTTCCCTGTTTTGTCCAAGTCATTTCAGAGAACTGTGGTTTGAGCCTAAGCTTAGGCTCATGGGGTTGCGGTTTTAACATGATTATGCACATGCATGACTGGCACCCATACTCGAGTGCACATACTGCAGATTTTAAGTCAGTGGTTCTAAACACATCTTAGTTTGTTTTGTTGCTGTGTCTAAAGCAGTAATGATGGCTCTGTGAGAGGCTTTAGGGAAAAGGTTTTTTTTTCCTTTGCCGTTTTGATTTCTTACAATAACAGAAGTATCAGAAACATTTAAGCTCAGATGGAAAAATTCTCAAACCAAATGACTGTGTCTTCATAGACTGATGAAGTTTAGATACCTGTGAAATATGTACATGAAACCTTGGGTGAGAAACTCCACTTCACTTTGCATAGCCATTTGGTTGGGCTGCTTCTACTAGTTGCTGCACAATCTTTTCCTTTCCAGTGTACCTCATGTAGATCAGACATATTAAATAGGGAAGGTGGTAATTCTACAGCATGAACTTCTGTAAGTGTGGCCAATGTGGGCCAAGCAGTCTCTAATTGACAGATACAAATGTTTTGTTCTGATTCAACCATATGGATCAAAGGTTGGGGTAATAGACATCGTAGATGGCAATCCCCTATGAAATCACGTCTTTTCATTCAGTTGCTTTTCTCAGCAGCATATCTATTACATCTAGTATATACTTCAGGTGATTTTGTTTTAAATGACTGAGATTTCTTCAAATGACTGGAATGATGACAGTCACTGGGTCTTTAAAGGACTTCCAGATTCCTTCTCAAAATGCTTCCAGAAGCACTATTAGTGAAGTGGGATTTCACACACACCTCACCAGGGGCAGCAGTATATACCAAAGCAACTGCAATGAAACTGAACGCTGTTTCTAACCTTTCATTAATGAGATCACAGTTGCTAGTTCAAAGCAGGTGAAACAACAAATATGTAGTTTGAGCAGAGAAAGTTAAATGGTATACAGAACTTCTTATTACGTAAAAACCAAAAAATTGTATTGCAGACATGTTGCTTCTTGCCAAGCTCTTGTTGGTGTACCAAGAAAATTAATAACTGGGCTACTATAAAATGCTATTATTTTATTACTTTTGAAGCTTTCATCACAAATAGATATCTTGAGTGTGTTGGATATTTCTGGTTCTTTTGAGGATTTGCTGTAACGTTAATCTCCACAGTGTGGTTGTGTTAACACCTTCCTGCTGCTAAACCAAATTTCACCTTCAGACACAGGGGGACTGAATTTTTAGACAGGGATAATCCAGGACTCAGCAGCAGTGGATTTTGGAAAAGTGAGTGAAATATAACCCAAGCTGGGCTGACTCAGTTGGCAGGCTGAAGCTGAGACAGCTTAACAAGAAATGAGTCTTTAAAGATCCTGTGTGTTGATACTTCAGGAGTATGTTACTTTTTCTGAAACTTCCAAGGGACTTTATGAGGACTAGAAAATGCTATTTCATAGCTGCAGAATAACAGATTTTTTCCTTACAAACAAAGGATGTCCATCTCAATCAATTCTGCCCCATCGGCTGCTTTGACAGGAATAATTGTTGGACCTATTAAAATGTCTGCAGATTCCTCTTTCTTCAAGAGTACATAGAAATTAGAGTTGAATGTTTGCTCATGTATTACAAGTTACAGACAAAGTTACAGACACTACAGTGCTGTGCATTGTATAAGATTGATAGATCGATATGCAGGCAGATAAACACAGAAATGTTCTCAAAAGTTGATGCGATCAGTGTGCGTATGACATCAATTAGATGTACATGAACCTTTCCTCAGGCTGCAGTCTTGGCAGGGGACTGCTTGTATGAGGCTCGACTCTCAGAGCTGCAGGTTGTTCACTAGATAAGAGCAATTCCTGAAGGACACCAGGGAGGTCAAATCAGAACTCTGGTTTTCTATAGCTGTTGCAAATAAGGAGGGAAATCTGTCCAGTTACTGGTACCTGAGCTCTGGTTACAAGAATAAACTACTGTGGTGGTCCATTGTCATGGGAGCCTAACTTTTCCATTCAGCTCTTAGAACAGTTCATTATGCTCATACACAAAATCACAGAATCACAGAATCACAGAATAAGCTGAGTTGGAAGGTACCCACAAGGATCATCGAGTCCAACTCCTGGCCCTGCACAGCACTGTATATATATACACATATACACATATACACAATTTATAGAAATGTGTTCTGTGTCAGCCTCTGCTTGGCAAATAACACTAAACAGAAACTCCAACTATCAAGTTTTATAATGATGCTTATTCTGTGTACCTTGTTCGTGCAAAAAGAATTCTTGCATTTATTTAGTTTTTGAAATAACAGATTGTCCTTTGACTTGAAAAGCTCTTTGGCTATGCCTACCTTAGCAAATATGCAGATGAATCCAGGAGTGGATCTGAAGACATTTTAATTATATACGTTTCAGAAGGTGTTACTTTGGGCTTATTCTATTCTGGTCATATAGGCTAAATGCCTGTCAGTGAACAAAGTGCTGCCGGAGAGTTTTTTTGTTGTTGTTGTTGTTGTTGGTTTTGGGGGTTTTTTTTGTTTGTTTTGTTTTTGTTTTTAAAATAAATTCTAGAAGTATCCACAGTTCTCAGTGTCTAACCATTATCCTTTGAACATTTGACAGGTGTATCTCAAGGAGCTTAGCAAACCCTTGCAGTTTCAGAGTGGTTGAAATAAATGCTGTTATCACATCACAGACAGGGAAAGCAACATATTGAAGTATCACATAACTTGCCAACACAGAAAGTCTTTGTTTGAACCAGGTGTATATGCCATGTCTGTTGACTTCCAGCTAATTTTTAAGCTTCTCTTCAGTAGTTTAAGTACAGCTAATTTCAGAGCAACAAACCACTATAGATCTGTACTTCAGCCTGGGAAAAACAGTACTGCTTATCACCTAATGAACAAAACGGGCAGGAAATACCTAGGCTGTATATCAGGTTTGTTCTTTGTGACAGTATGATGTGAAAGCAAACGCTGAACACGGCCAAAATAGAATGGTATTTCAGTCAAACTACATTTACTTTGTGTACTCTGAATATCTATGCAATGTGCAGGGTTATATAAATCAGGCATGCAACTTGTAAGCAAAGATATTCACCAGCAAAATGTAGCAAATGTCATATTTAAAATGAATGAGTAAAAAAGAACTAGACTGGGAAATAAAATAACACAGATTTTCAACCTCATAAACAGCAATGACATACCTCTGATTTGCACTTTTTTATAAAGAAAAAAACCCTTTTAAATCTTGTCGATGATAAAAATATACATGCAGTAACTTTTTGTCTTCTGCCAAAAGCCTGCCCTCTATTAGATCAATGACATTTCCTTTGAAAAGCATCTGGCTTCTGAGACTGCAATGTCCATCACTGAAATTCCTCGTTGTGAAAAAGCAACAAGCAGGTGATATAGCAGATAAGGTTACTGACATATCTCCAAATAGGATTTCTTCTGTGGCAGTTCTGAATAGTCAATTTTGAACATTTATAAAGAGTTTCACAAATAGACAGTGAAACTTTATTATCTTCAGCTGGTGAGGAGATAGAGTATTCTAGAGTAAAATGATGGCTACCCCATTCAATCTATCATTCTTCCTACAGATGTGTTCATTGTCTGATTTTAAAAGTTCAAAAAAAAGGTCTGCACAACAAAACCAAAATACACCTGGCCAGTTGTGAAATGCTGATTTCCTAAGACATATTCCTTCCTGACTTATATAAGTAATGTGTTTATATCAAGAAGCATGGTGTTTCATTATACTTAATTATCTTAGCATAATTATAAATGCTAATGGTCACATAATTATCTAGATCTTTTTAAAAACCAATCACTCAGCTCACTATTTCACTCAAAAAGTCTCTTGGGGCTGTAAATCCCATGCTTTGCATGAAATAATATTTCCTTGAATTTGTTCTTCATTTAACTGCCATTAATTACATCATATAACATCTTCTCATATTTTGGAAGAGAGGAAGAATGGGTGCTTGTCATAGTTTTATATTAATAACACTACATTTCAGTGCTTGTTTTATAAGTTAAAACCATAAGAGTATACATTAAAACCTAGTGAGTAAGATGATGACAATCACAGAAAATAACAATATTTATAAGCCCTACGTACAACCACTACCTTAAATCATCATACAAGCATTCCTATTCAGAAATATGTCAGGTCTGCAATCAGTCCGAAGTCGAAGGGTGAAGGTGAATACTGCAGACATGAGTCCAGACTTTAGGACTGTATGACAAGCCTGTTCTGCAAAAGGCACTATAGAGAGGTCCTGCATTGTCTGAAACTGTCAGGTGGTCTCACAGACTCCAAGACCCCAGACCATCATAAACACAAGTGGATAGTTAGGACATTTTTACTCACTCCTCCATTTTAATGTCTCAGTTCTGGACAGTTGTCCAAGAGGAGGAGCCATTCCTTCCCCCCCAGCTCCATGACACCACTGCTGTCACCTCTTAAATCTGGTTCATCCCCACAGGTCATTGAAATCATGATATTTTTTAATTTCAGAAATCTGACTCTTACCATAAAGCCCACTATAGAGTCTCGTCTCTTTAATTAGCAGTACAGGGACCAGCATCAAGCAGAGCAGGTAAGTCTACATGCTGTCTGGTGATCATTGTTTTTCCAGCCTGTGAATGCCATCCCTGCCCTCCACTCTTAGTAACTACCTTACCTCACCTCCTCTTTCCTGCATTTGTACATGTCAGCAAGCAGACTCCTTGTCATCTCATCCTTCAGCGAGGCAGGGTTCTCAGAAGGCAGTTCTGGAGACTATCTAGGCCAAAATCCTATGTTCAAGTAGAGTTGACTAGAACAGGTTGCCTAAAACCCAGATGGGTTTTAAATATCTTCTCTCTGCTCTGCTCTCCTATCTTCTAGGAAGAGCAATCCCATTCATAAGTTGATAGTCCATGAGGCAAAATCTAAGCATTCACGCAACAGACAAAATATGTTAGCACAGATTTCATTTATGATGGTTTACTGTTGTTTTTAATATGATGAAATGTTTGTAAATGGTTGTGGAATCCATGGTGTCAGCTGTTGATCTTGAAGCATCTGTTTGAAGAAGAACTTGCTTATTTTTTTCTTTGTTTTCATGTAAAGTTGCAATAGAGGAACAAGGAGTATGTGTGCATGTGTATATGTGTTTATATATGTATACACATATCCATATGCACATATATATATACACATATATGCATATTAAAGGAGTTTTCTTTGTGTACATGAGATAAGTATTGTCAAAACAAATTTTACTGCTTTCTCCCTTTCATCGGGGAAAAAAAAAGTTGTTCCCCTGTACACAAAAGCACAGAAAAACCCACAAGCATCTGCCCAAGCTGCAAATGTTGAACCAGATAAACTTTGAAATAAATATCATTTCTGTGCTTTGAATAGCACAAAGGAAAAAATAACCTTTCTTCTCCTGATGTCAAGCAGATTGCAGAAGAGGTGTGTAAGCTAAAAATGCAGGTTATGTGATTGAAATTGGACTAAATGAAGTCGAATGAAAAACATGAGAAAAGCTGTAAAACATATCGTTGTCATTATTGTCACACTCACAAGTACATCCATTTGCATTTCTGTATTCTGCGGGTTGATCACTAGAAATGGTGATAACCTTAATGCCTTCTCTACAGTGAGCAAATCTTTGACACTAATGGTGTGATCATGTATGGACTAAGTGACCTCTTCCCATAGACAATCTTGGTACTGAGTTGGGAGTTATTTTGAAGAGTTTTACTGAAGATCATTTTCAATTCTGAAGAAGCACTCAGCTTTATTCAGAACTTCTGGCACTGAAGCTAATACTGATTAAGAAATATCTAGTCAGAGTGCAAAAACTGCTTTCAAATTTATATTCTTTCAAGTATACTCACATCTTGCATAGCTGCACTGGATCCACTTTTTTTTATTATGTTGAACATAAGATACTCCTATTTGCCTTCATGACTCCCTCCAAATTCTCTTCATTTTAAGGCCATCAATAATAAACTAATACAAATACTTTGCTGTATTGCACATTTCCTCTTTATTATATTGCACAACTGTGTAAATGTGCAGTTTGAGGAAGCCAGACATATAGAATTAAGTAATTTCCAAAAATTTGTAAAAAAAGTGGTAGTAAGTAATTGATGTGAATTATTAATTGCAAATGATTATGAACATTGTATCCACTAGTCTAGAAACCACATTTCCCAACTGAAAAAGTCTAACTCAGTTAAACTTACTTAAAAAAAGGATTAAAATTGTCCCTCTATATTTTGGGAGAAAGGAGAAATTGCTAGTAATAAATATTAGTCATAAATGTTGATTCCTGAAATGATCACAAATTAAAGAAAAACGTGATCCTGTCTGAAATTATATTAATGCAAAAATGTCAAATTATGACAGTAATATAGTACTGTAAACAAAGGGAAACATTTCTATTTATATGTATGTACGGTATGATGTGTAGAATGTATCAATGTCAAATATGTCCTCTCCAATTGTAACTGAAAAATATGTCAAAGAGCAGCTGTGGAAGAAGGTGGTTTCAAATCAGCAATTTGGTCATCCCGTACATATGAGTTTGAAAGAGCAGGCAAAGGAAGCCAATGAATGTGAATGCTGAAATTTCATCAGTATTGAAGCACTAAAAAAATCCATTAGACATTTTTAAATGTTCCCATCATATTCTAATAGCCAAGAGGTTACAGTCTAGGTGATTATGGACCTGTCAGCCCCTTCCTGTCCAAGTAGCAGCTGACATAGAATAAGCAAACCTGAGTGCTAATACAGTTCTGTGCTATGGTTCCTTTAAAGTGCTATGGTACTAATGAAGTTAACATCAATTCACATGCACAGATGGAAAACAGATCTGGTCTGACGGGCCTGATAGGTTTTTTCAGGAAAGCTGGGTGATAAGTGTAGTGGTGCTTGACTTTTAGAAGTTCTTGACAGAGTTCAGAGCAACCTTATGGGTGAAAGCTGGAATGATAGAAAGTAGCATGTCACATATAACTGAATAGAAAACTTACTAACTAGTCCTTGCAAAAGTGGGAAACATGTTGGGCAGAGTTATCTCTTCCCACTGGGAGCAGATCTGGAACCATTTCACGGATCTGGCATTGCTGATTGGGTTTTCAGATGTCAGAGGCACTGTTGGAAAAGGTGAGTGATGAAGAGAAAGGGGTAAGCTGCTCATTGTAAACAAATTTTATTTTTCAGACAGTCACATATAATGTCTCTCAAGTTAGCCCTCTCTGTGCAAATGAAATCACCAAGTAGTGAAGAAATACCTCAGCTCAATACAAGTGCTTATTGTATGGCAGTGGGCTGCAGTGCTGATGTGATCCTTGGACTGTAAACAGAGTGATCTTAAGAGCTGGAAAAATATATTTCCTCTTCATTTGGCATGAATCTGACTGTTACTGCAATCCTGTGTTAATGTTTTCTCTGCAGCCTGAGGAAAATGTTTGCAATTTGGAGAGCATTCAGGGAACAGTCATGACAGATACAGAAGAACAAGTAAACATACCTTGGAGAGAGAGAGGGAATGCAAGAGCTCTGTCTGTTCAGCTCAACAAGGAGCAGTTAGGAGGATGCCTTTGGTCACAATCTACAGCTGACTGCAGGGGGAAAATAGGTTGGAATAGAGGGTTCTTTGGTCTGGATGTAGATGCATGAAAAGATCCAGCACTGAGAAGCTGAGGACACACACACTCCATGGTAGTTGAAGATTTTAATTGTTTACCAAAATCCATGGTGAAGTCATTTGGAAATATCTAAGTTGGGATCACATGCTCTTTAAAGTGTTTTTCATTACAGGCAGGAACTGGCTGTGTGAAGCCCAATGGTCAATATCTGAATGCTGATCTCTGAGTCAAATCCTACCCCAAGATTCTTCCAATCCAGTGTATTTGTTTCACTGTTTGGCAGGAGATGAAAACCAGCCATTTCAGTTCCTTCTCCTGCACACAGAGATCCTCTCAGAGCCAGGAGCTGTTATATTTGCATGGGATAAGCAATTGGTACTGGAGCCATCTCCTGTGCCATCTGCTCATGGCTCGGCACTCAGGACTGCGCCTGCATTGTAGCATGGATCAAATAGGCTTGTACCACACAGGCAGGAAAGCAGGTTAAGTGATCACAGTTGTGTCTTCTTCCTACATAACCTTTCAGTCTAGTTAAGCAACTTAAGGTAAGTCTGTGTGACTTTCGTTGGTATAACTCTTTAGCAGGACTGTGGATAGCATGTTAAGGCCCATTTGGTCAGCAGCACCAGAGGCAGCCTCATTTGGACAGTCTAAAACCAAAATAACCTTGCACATAATAAAGCACTACGTATTTATCTGAGCTCACCAATGGGTCCTTGGTGCCCTTGCTAGACTTAGTGATTCGAAAACATTTATCCTGATAAATTTTCCCTAGCCTAACCATATCTTGGGAGATGATTTAGTCAGTGGACAAACCCCTTCTGGAAAAAAAAAAACAAACCTGCTTTTAAATCTTCCTCACTTTTATCTTTATACTTCCATTGTATTTTTCTTCATTTACTATCTCCAGAAAGTGTTTTATGAGAGTTTTCCTCTCTCAGTGTCTGGATCTGATTATCACCACATATGATCTTTGTACAGCACATGCATAATAGTGTTTTGGGCATTTAGATTAAGAACTTGCTGCTAGTTATCTAGTCCCATCAAATATGAATTTCAGGGAAACACTTAGCTGTTGGAATAAAAGGAGATTTTTTTGTAATTTCTGTTCTCTGAATATTGAGTTCGTAGTATTATAAAAGCCTGAATTCTCCTCAGCTATTTGTCTGTACTGTTGTAAAGCCCAGCTGTTCAAAAGACACTAGACAATAACATAATGTTGCTTCTCTAAATCACTCAGATACAGGCACAAAGGATGGCAAACACACCTCATTGCTTTAGTAAAGGCTTTAATCTCAGAAGGCTGGAAAGGGATCTCTTGAAAAGTTCTGCTTTTTGGCCAAAACTGTAATAAGCATTCAGACTGAAAATCAAAGAGGAAGATTACATTGAATTTTGCAGAGTTTGGAAAGGAAGATTAGATGTAGGTAGAAAATTAGGTTAGATTCCCAGTCCAGCCTAATTTCCTAGTTAAACACAGCTGTCAGATATTGTGATAATGCTGTCTAATCCCAAAGGTACCTGCACACTTTACACAAATATTTCTTAGAGCTTTCCTTCAGGGTCATCATCTCCACTTCTTCTACTGAGGGAAATCTTTCAGTCCTGTGTTTGGGACATTGTGCAACAACGGGTTGGTGTCCTCTTTGGAAACAGCAGAAGATGAACTCAGATTTTCTGCACTCTTGACAGAAGGTTGTTGCTGCTGCTGTCATCTGAGAAGATGAATTGGTTCCTCCCGAATGCTTTTAGAAAGTGGTTTGGAGAAAACCCAGAGAAGTCCGTAAGTGTCTCCTGGCAGCACAGAACCATGTGCCACAGGGCAGGAGATGGGCAGATGTACCTCTGTCCTCAGCTTCTCCCAGGAACTGCCTGAAATCTCTCAGGTTGCTGAGTGCTGTGGGAGCTGTTCTGAGACACCAAGCTTGCCCTGTGATCGCTCTGAGTGCTTACTGCCTAACTCCACATGAAGGCTTTCATTTCAGGAGTCTAGACACATAAAAAGTAGGAACCTACTTCGGCAAACTGCTGAGCTTTGTAGTCTCAGTCTTCCTCTACATCTCATTAAAACCACTGTAGCAGAAATTGTGCTTGCTTCATATATCAGCATGTAGTTTTTGTACTGTTCAGGTGAATAAAGTAAAGCCTATGATCTGGACAACATTTGTTAATATTCTGCAAGGGAATGCCATGCTGACCACAGCACTGAAATAAATGGCCATGACATTTCCTCAAATATATGGAAGCGTGTGAAATCCTTAGAGCTCTTGTAGAACACAAACCAACAAACCTACTTCATTACATGGAAAAAAATTCAGGCCTTCCTTTTCCCCACTATTTTTCAGCTGGGTAAATTCTTTGCTCCAATTCTGCTTTTTGTTCCAGCAGTTTTCTGAGGCTTCCTAAGTTCTTCAACCACCATGCACTTTTCCTTTTTATGGCCAAAACATAGGTGTCCACATGACATCTCATCTACCTACTACTCGTTGCTTCTTTGTCATGTTGCTATCAAATTGCCACATAATAGTACAAATATGTAATGAAATCTGTTTTGTGTGATTTTTTTCTACACTGTGGGTGGGATAGTGTGAGAAATTTCCTTACTGTAACCTTTCAGGAATATATAGATGTCCTTCAAGAAGGCCATGGAATAGATAATGACCAGCTTTGTCAACCCACGGTTTGTAGACTACTGTCTACATCCTAGGATGAGTTTTTATGTCCTATGATGACTAATGCTTCACAAACACACAGATTTTTATATTAATTCTTTGCCCTTGCTGCAGCACCAAACCACGTGCTGTGTGACACACCCTTGAGCACAGGCATGGTGCAGCACTGTCTCTCGGTAACAAAGCCATTAGTGCATGTGGTGATGTTCCCACTGCACAGCCAGGGAGTTAATTTTTCATTGAAAACTACAAATCTCTTTATTTGGATCAGGCTTGGATTAATTTGTCAAACTAGACTCGCAGGGCTGGCTATTATCCTGTCCAGAGGATGGTGATTAGATCTGTACATAGGTTGGGGGTCTAATCACTGTCTTATACAGTAATAATAAATATTATAACCTTCTTTGCTTTATGTTTTTCTAGCTGTGCAGTCTGTCAACCAGTTTATCTTCTTCACTAATTAGGCTGGGGGCTTTGGGGGAATTATGCTGTAACTCCTAAATCTCCTTTCTGATTAGCTCCATGTTTACCTTTATGATTTGATTTGATAGTTCTCACTGTTATTTTAATACAGAGGAACATAATTATTAATACCTTAGGAGAGCGGGCATTGGTACCTTGACTGTATAACAGTGGTGTCAATAGCTACCCTCCTGCTGTGCTTTCCCAGTGCTGAAAGTGGCTTTGAATGTCAGTAGAGGAACTGCTTCCCTGTGCTTCCACTAAGTGTTTATAAGTGGCTGTCGGGGACGGGGACTGGTTTTTCACTTGCATTACATTTTGGAAGAGCATAAAGAAACGGATCTGTGTGGTAGATCTGTGGATTTATCCTCCAGAGCATTAGCAATGGGCAGTGAAAGTCTTCTTTACTCTGCCAGGAGACAAGTTTTCAGATGGAGTGAAGGCACTGCCCACCAGACTGCACAGTCCGTGATATAAATGATGTCCATCATTTAGGAGACCATCAGTTGGTGATAATTGGACTTCGCCCTTTGAAGGGAAGTACAGGAAAAGTTTCCCAAGCATAACTTTTGCCCTCTTTCTTTGGGAGCTTAGAACCGTAAGCAAGGGACCACATTAGTTACTGTTCAAGGAAAAGCAGAAGGCAGGAGAAACATGCTTAAAAATGCATTCTAAGTTTAAATTCTGGGTTTATGACTGAAAATTTCAGACCACACATTAAAAAAAACAACTTGGAAGAAAGTGTTTTCTATTTTTCAAGGGTAGTGTTTTGATGAGGTAAGGAAAGTATGGGCACCATAAAAATGTCCATTAACTTAGGAGTTCATGTCCAAAGAATCAATAATTTTCTCAAATCAAATAACTCCACCATTTTTTTTTAATTTAAAAAAAATCCAAGCCAAACCAGGAAATAAAATGCAAACCTACAAAATCTGCATAGGAAAAAATTTAAAACTTGAAAGAAGCAAAAATTACATTATTTACAGAAGCAATGCCCTGGCTGCAGGGAATATATACAAACTCTTCTGTGTTCTCTATTTCTGGTTAAATGAATAGTATCTTGATATGCTTTACTGTTTTTGTGTGGTCAACAGCTATAGGAAACATCATTCAATTATATTCAAATGTGGATGGTGGAAACACAGCACAATATTACTAAAACTGCTTGGATTTAATAGAGAGAGATCTGAAATGACACAGAATCAGATGAGTGTGTGACAAAGCCCTCTGAATGGTGCTGGTCTAGTTTACAAAGAAAATGTGAAGAAGTTGGGGAGCACAAGATCTGAGAGTCCTTATTTGGGGAACTTACTTTTATTTTGAGCTGAAAAGTACCACTGAGGTCAGGGCCAGCAGCTGAATGATGGGTTTTCTGTATCCTAAAGGACACCTAACTCTGCTAGTTCCAGCAGCTGCTAATTTTCGTTGGCAGAAGCAAGGCCTGGGAGGGGAGGGGACACAACTGCAGTCATGGGGCTCTATGGTAGAGCCAATGTCAGTAAATGCAGGACACTTAGTACTGTGTTACTCAAAGGACAGAGAAAAGACAAAAAGAAAGGCACCAGCTCAACAAGAAAGCATATGCTCAGTAGATTTTAGAGAATTTCTTCCTCAGGTTCAAATTCTAAGGGATTTGCAGTAATTTCAGTCAGGGCAGCTTTAAAAATGCTCAACAAGGCAAGCTTGGGTGTGTGGACCAATCCTGGAAAGGAAAGAGGAGAAAAAGTTCCTGAGTCCAGATTGATAGTACTGTGCCCAGGTCGCTGCCTGTGGCAGCGGCTGAAAGGGAGGTGGGGACCCAGAGGCAGTGCTTTCCTGCAGGGCAGCAACAAAAGCACCTCTGGGACCAGAAGGAACAGCAGGACTCTGAGCACAGGAAAGGCACCAGAGGGGGTGCAAGCCAAAAGGAGTTAACATTCAAAACTCTCTGTCTTACTGCCTTGACCCCAGCCAAATCTAGGGGTTTCCAATTTAAAAAAAAAGACAAAGAGAGAGAGATTGAACCACCTAATTCTCAATGTCTGTGATAGCAAGGTTTTGGATAAACAAACAGTTTTGGGAACTTAAGCTTCTTAGAGCATTAGGGAGAAGAAATCCTCAGATGGCATCATAATGTGTTTGCTTATTTTTTTTTAATGTAATATGTCACCTAATGGCTACTCTTGGGTGTAGTTCAATAGACTGGCACACTGAGATGGCCATATGTGGGGAAATAAACACCTTGGTAAACTCCTTGGCATGTGACTAGTATTGAGTATAAATCTACAGAACAAGGAAAAGCAGCCCTTTGTGTCACAAGATTATTTTGAACTTGAGCTTTCAAGTAGCTATCAGAGATTACCTCTCATCTTTCACAGCGTGAATTTCATGTCCGTATTGTTAGAGAATACAGAACAATATGGAAAGCAAGAAGGAAGAAAGGAGGAATTAAAGTAGCTAAATCAGCTGAGTCATGGCTGAAATACAAAAAGGATTTCTAAAGGGTTGAGATTGAAACAGTAATGAAAAAATTCCCTCATCTATAGCTATGGGGTTACTTACTACAGTGTTTTTGATGGGAATTATGACTCGGTTCCTGGGGACTATCTTGCTTCAATTAATTAAACTCACACTGAGAGGACTATTTCAGCCCTGCAGTGATTATTTCTTTTTTCATGGGAAAGTAGGAAAAGTGATTTGAAAAGAATTTGGTGACCCTTTTTTTCATTTTCTAATGTTGGAGGCTTTGAGTGGAAACTAGAACTCGAACCACAGACCCGAGTCTGGGAGCAGAGCGTGAGGGGAGAGGTGACAAGCATTGAGGGCATCACTGCAAGAAAGCATGGACAAAATCTCTCTAATAACATCACCCCTTATATCAATTTCTTCCCCTTTCATATTTCTTTTCTGTATTCCTACTGCTTTTTGCCTCTCACCCTGAACTCCTTTTTGTTTCTGAGCTCCAAGTTGCTTTTTCAAAAGAAACAGAAAATTGTTTTGGTTCATTTATTTATTTTAAAGTAAGGCAAAAGGGTAAGTCTTCTCTGGGGAAACAGGAATCACACTAGCTCCAGTGACTGCTAGGCAGGTAATAGCTAACTCATTGGAGCTGGATGGTCTTTCAAAACAGCCTGTTATTTTCCAAGGTATCAATTTAAATCCTGTAGGAGACACCATTGCCCAGATTTTGCTCCTTTTCCTTTTCTCAGAAGCAAAACAGGTTATTTGGAAGTATCTTCTGTTTTGAAACAAGTCAGTCGTCACTGCAATATTTTCTCTCGTTGAAGTTGGACATACAGTAGTGCCTGTGGTAAGTATGAAAACACCACTGGGTGATAAGAACCATACAATTAAACCCATGAGTGATAATGAACAGATGTGTCCCTCCCACAGATGCTTTCTCATATCAAATGAAGTGTGGCTGCAAGATTTTATCAGTTCGAGGTGTTTACTCAACTTTAGAGAAAAATGTGACCTACCTCGATAATCCCCCATATGGTTATCTTTCGCCCAGGGCTTTCTACCTTTGTGGGTAAGTTTTTGTTGCTTCTGTTAAACTGATTTTTCTGATCTCATAAAAATTAAAAACAAAAAGGCATGTGACTCCTTGTGGGTTTACAATAAACAAAGCCAGTGCACATGTACTATCAGATGGTGGATCTTTCTCTACACTCTTCCTAACCATTGAGATATTTTTCCCCTAATGGGAGTGGACAAAGATAAAATCTATCAGTTTGTATCAGTAACAGAGCAAGGAGATGCTGGAAAAACTTATTTGTAATCATTTTTAATCCAGAGGTGGCCAGGATAGGATGTTTTCCAGGGACAATCTGTCTTTAACATGTTGAAACTTCACTTTGCCCTCTGGTATTGCCACACTAGTATTTACCATGATGCAGCAGGAGTAATCCCAGCACATGCCAAGGAAGTGATTGGGAGCTTTTACACTGGGGCCTGTGCAGGTCTCAAGCAGGCTGGGAAGCTGTGAGCCCTTGCAGCTGTGGGGTGATTGGGGTGGCCAGGAGGGCAGTGCAGCACCTGCCAGATCTCTGGCTCTGCCACTGCTCTGCTTAGAACCACTGGTCAGCCATTAACTTCTCTGTGTGCCTGCTTCTTCCTTTTTGTCTGTCCTGATGTTTCAGATGGAAACCTCTGTAGGTGAAGGATGCATTTTATCATGTGTCTGTCAAGTGCCAATTTTGGCTGGGAAATCTCAGCACTCCTGTGAGATGAATGGTAATTCCAATAATAAAGGCAAAGCCTGGCCATCTGGCTGCTATTATGGTAATGTCTTGCTCCGTGACAGTGGGACACTCTGTGCAGCTGCTTCTCTGTCTCATCCTGTATTGGAAAAGACTGCTCTTAGACTTTGGGCTAAAACTCCATGGCTTGGAGATAGAAAAGGCCTGTGGTAATTCCACCTGACCTAGGTATAGAGACTGAAAAGAACCCCACCATCTGGAGAGTATCACTCAGGATTGTATGCCTTATGGTACTCAACTGCAAGCAACAACTACACCACTGGGTTTACCCCCAAAGTGAGTGACAGTCACTGCTCACAAGTGACCATCTTCTCAGACCATTCCATCCATGCCTGTCTTGGCAGATAACTTTCTCCGTTCCCAAGAGTAAGAACTCTCCTGCTTTTATTCATATATATATATTTATATCTATGGATAATGACAGGAATCTGACTTAGTAGCAAACCTCATCACCTCCCAGTCAGCTCCAGATCTGGCTGTGCACCCTGCCCACCTCACTCCATTTGCTGCTTGCAGAATTGATGCATTTCTGGTTGGCATATAGCAGACTCTTCAGTGCTTTGGGATTGAGATATCACTACAGCCATGAGTCACAAAATGAAACAAAACATAAATTTGAAATTACTTGTAAACTGCATAATTTATGTTGATCAGAGTTTTCAGACATGGCCTTTTTCATATTATAAGATAAAGCATGACTTGGGATAATAATTCACATGGCTGAATATAGTGCTACTGATAATACTTAGTAGAGGGAAACTATCAAATACTTAGCCTTGCTGTTGTCTATTGTGTTCTTCCATTAGCTGTTTTATTTTATTCCATCTGGAGTTTCCTTCAGTTTTCACGCTATGTTTGGCACAGCCTACATTAAAAAATTGCTATTGCATTCACAAAATTATTTTTACTATCTCAGATAGCTTGCAAACTCAAAATTGAAACTAAAACTCCTTTCTTCTCACATGTACATACAACTGCAGAAGAGGTCCTATCCTGTCCCAGAGCCACAACACACAGATCAGTTTGCATGAAGAGATGAGGATTTTGTAGCCTGTTGGAACATACAGTAGGAAAGATAGGGAATGGGAACAGGCCCCTTAGGGGTGATGGTCATTGTGCAGATGGTGCTGGGGTTGGTGTGGTCTTGTTCATCCTCAAGGACAAAACTAAGGGGTTTCTGTAGGGAAATGGGCTTAAAACCGTACTTAGGCCTAGAGTAAAGAGGAACTTCTGGACTCCAGCAAGGACATGTCCCGCCTGACCAACCTAGTGGCCTTCTATAGTGGAGTGACTACAGCAGTGGAGAAGGGAAGGCCTACAGATGTCATCTACCTGGACTTCTGTAAGGCCTTTGACAGAGTCCTCCACAATATCCTTCTCTCTAAAGTGGAGAGACGTGGATTTGATGGATGGACTGTTTGATGGATGAGGAATTCGTTGGACACCCCATGCTGGACATCCCATTCCATGAATGGAAACATTCAAGGTCAGGCTTGAGGAGGCCCTGAGCAGGAATCAGGTCAAGATGGGGCCTGTAGCAACCTGATCTAGCAAAAATTGTCCCTGTCCATTGCAGGGGAGATGGACTAGATGACGTTTAAAATGCAAGGTATTCAGTGGTTCTATGATTCCAAGAGAGACCCCTCAAGTGAGCTACCACTTAAGAACTGCAGATATCAGGGTCCAAGACTGAAATGGTGAAATAAGTTATTTGGCAGTGCTGCTATACCTTTCAAATCCCAAAGATGTGCTGAAGTTTAATACAGATTTTTTTTACCTGAGCTTTTTTATCACTGTTCAGGCCAAACTTGCTCATATCTAGAAGTCATCACAGGCTGTAATTTTTTAAATCCCCATGGAGATCTTGCTGTAGCAGTGTCCTCTGGAGAGAGGCAGGTTCTCTGCATAGCCCAAAGCAGGCAGAACATTCACATGTCATATTGCAAATTGGATGCTTATTCCTTTGGGAGCTCTTCCTTTGTGTGAGGAAAATTAAATCTCTGGCTTGTCTAAGGACAAGGAAGGAAGACTCTGTTTTGAGGACAATAGGGAATTTTGTCTCTCTCTTGAAACACAGCTTCATTCATTTTAAGTGTTTACTTCTGTGCCTTTACCTATTTTATCTGTTTCCCTTTTGAAAAACAGCATAGCATGGACTTAAGGCATTCATTCAGCACCGTTCAGTGCTTGGCTTCACTCATATATTTCTGCAGTCTATACTGGTTTTCTACTTTTTTATTCAGATGTATTCAAAACAATGGCAAAGTCCCTTTAATTTTGATGATAGAGAATGAGGTCTTACTTGAGAAACACCTTCTTAGGCTTCTTGACTTGCATGTGTCTCTCAAGAGGACACCTTCTGATTCATTTCGGAAAGGGCATGGAAATCTCAAGATCAATTTCTTTTCCCAAACAAGATAAAAGGAACCATTTGGAAAGGAACCAATGCAGGCAAATCAGTTACAGCAGATTTTTCATAAGATGAACTACATTGTTTTTCTGTTTGCAAATATGTGCCATGAGCCTGGTGTTTAGAGAGATGAACTGGCTGTTTCTGGATATGCAGCTTATTCATGAATGGTTCATCGTAATTCAGCTCATGGCTCTTTTGACGGCGCACAGGTCATGGTTTGGGTCTGTTTTCTCTAACTGGATACACATTATTCTTTTAGAATCTGTTTCCCTGGTATAAACATTCGTTATGACAGAATCACTGTAATGACTATTTGCTGCTGTGATGAGAGTTTCCTTAGAGCACAGGGGAGAGGAGAAGGTCTGCTCACCCAAAGGATGAGAATCTTCCATACAATTGGAATACAATTCCGTAAAATACCAGCCATGGGGACGGTTCTTAGTCTACCTCAGTTTTACATGGTACACAATAGCTAATTTTTCAGGTGTGATTGAAATAGTTGGCAATGGCTGATGGCCCACCTTCAAAGGCTGACGACCCACTTGACTTCAAAGCACAGAGTGGAGATAAGATAAAAAAAATGCTGGAGGAGAATGATAAATGAAGATGTAACTCAGTGGCTTTGCCTATCCACCTGCTGCTGCGTTCATGTGCTGATGCAGCATTTTGGATGTGGAAATCCCGCAAAATGCACTTATTAGACTCCTTACCAGCCTGTGAGAGATATCTCCTATAGTCTACGTGTCTGCTGTACTCCTGGGGTGGGTGTCTGGGTGGGCAGGCAGCGGGGCCAAGGCATTATGGTGGAGCAGGGCTGCCAAGGAAGGGACAGACTGACCCAAAAGGAAATAAAACCCTGAAGCCTTTACCTGCCGTCAAATGGAAAGCTGAGAGTCATAAATGACAAAAGGAGTTCACTAGCTTTTGACCTTGGCAAATGGATCCACATCTCACAGTCTATTGAGGAGCATTAGACGGGACAGTTACCTATTCCTGGTGTAAAAATCTCTGTGGGGTGGAGATGTCTCATCCATCCCTCAGTATAAGTGATGTGCTTATATCTGTTTGGATTATTTTGTGAGGAAATAAACACCACAACATTCCCATTTGCCATTTTCCTATCTAGATTTTTATCTTGATTCAGGAGGCACACCATAAAAATAAGTCTTGGATCCGCAAGTATTTCTGACCCATGGATTATTTTGTTTCCTTTTGTTTCATATCACAGGGGCTTGTGGCTGTCTTGGCCTGGCTTAGATTTTCCTGGTGCTGTTCATTGAAATGTTTTATTTTCCACCATTGCCTGTAGGCACTGACATGGATTAGCCTTGGCAGCACCATGCAGGGGGCTTACACACCCTGATGCTCACTAATTACAACCTCCTGAACATCCTAAGAGCTGTAATAATACAGTGATGTATATATGAAGTCACGGTCTGTCAATGTATTGCCCCTGTGGTGTAAACCCTGCAAGCAATATACTCATGACTGGAAATCCCTTTATTGCATGGAGAGTTTTGTTCTTCTGAGTGGTTTCTATTTAGATATGCTCAGGTTCTCTGAATGTCCAACAGAATGTGATACTACACCAACCCACATCTTGAAGACAGATGGGGATTTTATTCCTTTCTTTTACTGCTTTTTTTCTTGTTTTTGACTCCCTTACCTTCTTCTTCCCACAGCTACTTGTCAACATTTTTTTCTGGCACAGTACCTGAAGTGCCCAATCCAGGAAAACACATGTAAGGTTTATTTGTTTGTTTTAAATCTCTGTGTTAACAGTTAGAGCATTTAGCTGGCTAAATACCTGTCAGGGTCTAAATGTGAGTTCAGCCGCCTAACTGCTGGTGTGTGGATTGCTGAGCTACAGGTGATGAGGTGCAATGCAGGGGAAGACAGTAAATTCAGTCCTATGTGAAACACCTGAACTTGATGCAGAGGATCTGTCAGAGCTTTGGTCCCCTGCATTTCTTCAACCAGCTGATCAACTCCTACTCAGCAAAATTATTTCCCAGTGTAGGCATAGGTATTTAAGATCTCCATGTGTTTTAGAGAATTAAGCAAAGGAGAGAGGATTTTTTTCCTACATAATATGGCCCACAGAGGGACTGATCCTTCTCCTCTGGCTGCAAAGGGAGGCCAGCATGATCAGGTTCCTAAGAGTGTGCCTCCATCAGGTGTTACTGTTAGGTCCTATTGTTCTGCAGACCAATGGCTGGGTGCTGGACACCCCTGAGCATCTGGAGAGCCCTGCTGAAATGAGAGAAAATGGCACACAGTGTCTGGTCTGGACCAACCATGATGACCAGGAAGAGACTCTGGTGTTTCTCATGTTCTGCTTCACTCAGTCCCAAAACATTTCTTTGAATGATATAGGGAGACATCATACACTTAAAACGGCTCAGGTATGCCCTCCTAACCTCCCCTCAGCATGTGCAAAGCAGAGACACATTAATTTCAATGCTAGGGGGAATTTTCTATCTCCAGAAACTGGAGAGGATTTTGCGTGTGATGGCAATTAGAGTTTCCAGTAGTGAAACCGCTCCAGTTTTCACACACTGAATGTATTCTCCAAAGTAATGACATCAAGACAGAAAAAGAAAAAGGAAGATTAAGGGTTTGCATCATTATGTTTGACAGAACATATACTCTACTTTTGCAGAGATTGAAATAATCATAACTAAGCTCATGGAAAATTGCGAACACATAAAGGTTGTATGAACAGATGCATAAATCAAATTGTGAAGTAATTTTAATGCACTTTTTTGGACATAAATTCTTTCAGATGACTCGTCAACCACTTTCTGATATGAATCTTATTTAATGGCAAGAATGATGATGATTAAAATATTAGACACTAGTGAAAACTTCTCCACTTCTAAAAAAAAAAAGCTATATCTAAGCCTTGAGGCAAAAATGTTAAAAATAGACATTTTTGTATGAAACTATTTGCACAAATGAAACTAATAGGTTTTTATCTAAACCATCTGGTGGAGGAAAAGCATTAAAATGTAAAGTCACATACTGAAGCCCACAGATACTTATTCTGAATGCTATATGTTAAAAAAATATAAAAAAGGAAAACTGTATCTTTTCCTTCATTTATCTGAAGCCTTGCTCTTCAGAGTCCAAGCTTTAACCAGTTAGTTTTGCTTTGGAGAAACCAGTACACTCCTTCTGGTCTTCGCTTAAAAGCTGTGCTCCCAATAATGCAATCTGAATTCATTTCAGAAAAGTGATTAGTGGATTAGCATTTATGGTTTGCTTGGGAGGTTTTTTTTCCTCCTTAAATAAACCTCTACAGGAAACTCAGATACAAATGACGTTCACTTTTGTTTTTTCTGTACATGTAAAACCAGACTGTGAAACCTCAGTTTAAAATAGCACAATTTACTGTAGCACGAGCTGTGTAACAGGAAGTAACCAACTCTCACTGCCTTTCACAACTTGAAGCCAAACAACCATGGTCTTCTGGGCTTTCTTTCTATCCCACGTGTAGGGGATTTTGTGTGAAACTGAATCACAGACTAGCCTAGATTGGAAGGGATCTCTGCAGGTTTTTTGGTCTATCCGGTGCCCAGAGGCAAAGCTGGTACCACTTAGAAAGGGCTCTTCAAGGCCATCCTGTTGACTTTTGAATATCTTCAAGTACGGAAACCCCACAGTCTCTTTGGGCTCCTGTTTCAGTGTTTTCATCCTTCCCCTGGTGACTATTTTTTCCCTAATATGTAATCAGGACTTTCCTTATTTCAGCTTGTGTCTTTGTCTGTGTGCCCTTCATGCATGCCTCCAGAAAGATTTGAGCTCTGTCTTCTCTACAAAGATCTGCTGTGCAGTTACAGACTGCAGAAGGAACTCCTCTCCTTGAGACTGACCAGATCCAGCATTTTCAGCCCTCCACCTTAGCCCTGTGTTCCAGTTCCTGACCATCATGATGGCCTCCTCTGGATTCACTCCAGCATGTATTGGGGTTTTCCATGTATTGGGGTTTCCATTGGTTTTCCATGTATTGGGGTCCCTTCTGGAAACGTTCCCACTTCTAGAGTAATATTCCTTCCCAGTCTGAAGGTGACAACACTACAAGAAGATAGGATAGCCTATTTCTGACTTTTGCTCAAATTGTCCTCAAAAAATTCTCCCTTGAGAATTTAGAAATACTCAGCCTTGAAAATCTATCAGCCATGTACTAGAGAGGCACGACATTCCTGCCAGGAGTTCATTGTGTGGCTGTTTCCAGCCTGCTTGCAGGGGGCAGCTTCTGCTGTTGATGCAGATGCAGGACAGTCCCATGCAGCTGTCATGACTCTCTCCTGGTGAGTCCTATCAGTCTTCTTGGTGGCAGACACATGTGCATGTATGGTGCTTTGTTAGGTCTGATGTAGAAAGGCAGGTAAAAAGCTTCATTGAGTTCTAGGCAGAAACTGCGCAAAAAAAAAAAAAAGAGAAATAAATCAGTTTGAAGGATATGAATGATATAGTCAAAATTCCAGTCTCACAAGCTTTGATATTTTAATCAAGGATTCCAGGAACCTAGGACCAGAGATTACTCAGACATCTCTCTCTTTTTATTTTAATCTTTTAAAATTAATTTAGAGTTAAGTTCAAAAATAGCACTCAGCTGTCCACATATGACTTAAAAGTGGAACTGCTGAAGACAAATAAAACCTGGCAACTTCCCCCTATTTATTATTTGTAAAATCTTACCTAAGTTAAAGCTGTCCCTGTGGATCTGAGCACCGCTTCACAGATTTTGAACTTTAGTGATGACTAAAGCAGAAGACTGTTTTTCAAAACTCTCAGATCTCAGCTACCTTTCCTCTAAATTACTCTGTGTCCCTGGGCACATCACCTACCTCCTTTCATATTCATCTCTTTAACAAAACCATGTAGCACATGCTTGTATGCCAGAGAAGTGGAGAGGCTCAGCTCATTATTTTGAACTCTGAGCAAAACATGAAGGCTTCCTCTGCTAATTAGGGCATCAGCCTTATTTATTCAAGTGGTGACATGTTTTTGAATGAACTTTGGATCTTCATGTTGCTATCTAAGCTGTGCTACATAGACAGCAGGAAAAACCTTTCTTGCATCTTCAGTATTTAACAATATGACTGTACTGATGGCACGAACATGGATCCAGGTGTTTCGTTGTGAAGAAAGTTGGAATTACAAAAGCAGCCTGCAGGCATTGTGTCTGCAAAGGGCTTATGCTGCCACAGGTATTGTGCTAGCACCCCATGTGCCCCCACCCCCAGCCCATACTGGAAAGGTTTTGGACTTTTTTTACTTTCCACTGAAACTTGGCACTGTGGGAGCACCAAGGTCAGCATATATGCTCTGCATAAAGCTGGGAAATTTTTGACTCCATGTATCAAAGTATGAGAAACCTGAATGTTCACTAGAGGTTTTCTTTGTCTTCCTTTCTATTTTATTTTTTTGAGACTTTTTGAGCCAGGCAGATTGTAAGGCAGAACTTCTTAGAAAGCAGTTTAGAGCAGCATCTGAAATGTGTGATTCTTGGAGCCTTCAGAGACTTCTGCATTACAAAATGTGTGCCCAGCCTTCTGTGAAAAAGTGGCTCATGGAAGATCACCTACTTGTATGTTTGATTTAGCTGAAGAACACGATTTATAAAGATAACAAAGATACCCATCCTTGATCTAACTTTATTTTTTTTCCCCAGGCAGTTGTGTATGCAGCCTGATGTTTGGTAAATTCAGAGTTAAAAGGAAAAGTATTTTGGTTTGAGTTTGAAATTTTATGACCTGAACATCCAGCCCCTGGACATGGCTCTGAGTTCTCTGGTTCTGCCTGCTGTGTGCGCTCAGTGTCGGCCGTCCGCATCCTCACTGCTCAGCTGGCCGGCAGTCTGGAAAATGCTGATGTTCTAAGGGTTACTGGATTACAATTGTTCTCTGCAAACAAAATTCACATCTGTTCTGACAACTTATTTCAGCCTGATGCAACTTGAAAAGGTCGAGATTAATCCCAGAAAATCAGACTTCTATTTGAAAGGCCAAATCTACTTTAATTGTAACACATGGCTATTTGTATTGGCATTTAGCTGCAGCCGTTTATCCTTCTTTCCACTGGTATTATTTGTTTCTGAGCTTGCTACTAAAGCCTACAATGCCAGCTGAAATGTTTTAAGTAATGTAACAAAAATAACAGCTGACATCTTTCCTTTTACAGGTTTCCACTGACCCAGGGTATTTTGTGTGCATGGCTTTTATGACTTTTGTTTATCAGCAGTCTGGGTAAAAAAGTCATGGAAGAAAATGCTGGTTCATTTTATAAAGATTAATGGTGTCTACTGTACCCTCCTATCCTGTTGGCTTTATCCATCAGAGCCCGAGGGGATGAACCACTTGCTCTGGAGTTCTGCCTCCTACCCATCTTGGGTCCCAGACGTTGAGAGGTTTAAAGCCCCTTCGCGTAACACCAGTGGCAAGCTGTGCTTTTCCATGTGGTGACTAAGAGCAGCGCCCCTCCCCTAGGCATGGTGTAACACCTCTCTAACTACCCTGCTTCTCCTGGCAGCTGCTATCAGCTCAGCCGTTCAGCCATCAACTGATAGCTGAGCTCTCAGATCCCCTGAAAAGTGACAGGATGAAAGAGACTGATTTGGCAATACTTTGCTCTTGCTGTTTGGCCTGGAGAAAGATACTCTAAGTGGTAAGATTGTTTAGCAACAGCTGGCAAGCACCCGGGTGTGAGCCTGATTTTCAGACATGACAAGCACTTATAGGAATGTTGCCAGATACAGCTGTTTAAAAGCCTTAATAAACAGCAAGTCAATACTAATCTTTGCCAAATTAATCTTTTCCTTGACAGCCCATCAGAGCAATTATACTCAGACTCGTTGTAAACACACAATTGTCAGAGGGTAAGGATCTTCTCTGCAGTGTACTGTGGATTTTTGCACACAGCTTGTTTTCCAAATAGGTAGGTTTCCTTTTCTTTCCCTCTTCCTCTCTCTCTCTCTTCCCCTCCCCCCCCCCTCATTTTATTTTCTGGCCGATTACATGATTGCCAGCTTGGTATTAGCCTGAACAAAATTTCTTTGTAAAGTGTCTATCACAGCAAGTCCTTAATAGAATGTGAAATGATGACAGTCACAGGATCCATGCAGATGCACATTTGCTAGTGGGTTTCTCTAATTAGGCAGTAACTGTGACAGACTCTGAAATGTTACAAGTCATTGTTCTCACTTGTCCTCTTGTTGGTGAAGTAAGAGCTACATTTGAGATGTGATTTAATGTGCTGCTGGGTAATAATAAAATACATGGATTTGCAAAGGAAAGCAAATGGTGTCTGTGAGACCTGACACAAAGCACCTCCTGTTCTCCAAGGTGCTCAGCACCTCCTGCAGCACTGCCAGCTTGATGCTATACTCACCAAATAATATTTTATTTCAATGCAAAAAGGCTTGAAAACACCAGAAAAAATAATTAACAGGGTAATGGTTGTTTATCTGTCTGCCTGCCTGCCTGTCTATCTATCTAGTCTTTTTGACTATATCTATACCTACCTATCAGTGGGAGTCCAGGAGAGTAACTCCTGTATGGGCTACACAACAGCTCTTTAGCTACTTCTCACAGTGTGTGCAAAATAAGGTTTTTTACCTACTCCATTTTCCATGAGCACAGAAAGACATCTCTGTGGATCTGCCATGTTTACAGGATTGGGTAAGAAACAGGCAGACACAGACTTGGAGATGGTAGTTCAGGGTGGGATGATGTCTCAAAAGGCTAAGGAAGGTGGTAAGAGCATGTTTTACCTTCCAGTAATAAGCTCTTTTATTGCTGGGTTTCCTGTTTACAGAGGAGCCTCACAGGGAATATTTGGCAGAGACGCCACTGGAATCAGGAGCTGGTATTTGGTGAGAGAGAGAGAGAAGTGGGCATGAATACATTACATTTCCCTGAGAATGGCTGGGGCCCTCTATGAATACATTACTTACTGCCTGTGGATGAATGTGAGAGGAAAATCCTATGGCAGGCCCGTTTGAATTGGAATTTGGCTTCTTTGGTCAGAGGCAGCAGCTGGATGAGATTTCTGCTTGAACACATGTGAGTCTGGGGAGAGAGAGGACAGGATATCTCCTGTCACCAGAACATGGCACCCTGAGAACAGCGATAAAATCAAAGAGCCTTTCCTTTTCACAACCTCTGCTTACCTTGGTGCAAACAGATGGGATTTACAACTTGCAGAGTGCATATGTTGCCAACTTTGCATTTTGCCCACCACATTTTAAAAATAATTTAAAAATACATGAATTTCAATGAATGGAAGACATTATTTCTTTTAGTCTCTATCACTCTGACAGATGTTTCTATCATATTTGCTTGCTGTTACTGTGTTGCTTCCATGTGCAGGTTGTTTAGTTCCTGTGGGCTTTCTCATTATCACGGTTGGCACAGATGGTGACTTACAGCCAGTGACTGGGGTGTCTGTGTTACTATGGTGCCTAAGGCACAGTGCTGCAGTGAAGGATGGGGCACGTCTTCACCAGCTCCAGTGGAGTTTCACCTGCTTACAAAAGGATCCCAACCATCTATTGGCAATTTGTACATGTCAATACACAGCCAAAAGCAAACAGCAGATTGCCCATGTCTGGCAACCATTTCTTTTTCCCAAGGTCAGACATGAAGAACTGACATTTATGCATTGAAGTTGGATCTTTCCTTTGGAAAAAAAAATGCTTTCAGTATACCCATGGTGAAAACTGCTGCTCTTCCAGCACAGTTGTCCCGTCTGAACAGAGCCCAGACACAGAACCACACTCAGAGCACTGGATGGGTAAAGTGCTGCACAGCAAACACACCACAGGTTGCTGTCCTTACAGACTGAGAGACACCAACTAGCCAGAGGTTCATACAGAATAAGTATTTTATTCATGATGTACTTTTTTATTTACATTAAAGTTTTCTTGTATTTCGAACTCTGCTTGGATACCGAAATTAACAACTTTATGTGACTGCGCACCTGCTCTAAAAGAAATGGAGATAACACAGTTCTTTCCCACAAAAGAAAAAGGAAAACTGCCTGTCAAAATCAAAGTTGATTTTTCTCATTCCCAGTAATTATCTTTTCGCTTTAGAATTAATACAAGTGGAAAATGTAGTTTACTATAATATAATAAATAGAAGACGTTGGGTAATTAGTAGTGCTGATATATTTCTAAAGTACTAAACAGACAAACAATAAACTGTGAATTTAATCACGAGTTCTCATACAGTTTCAAGACAGGAAAATTAGAGCTCTCAGCTACAGTCATTTGAGTAATCACATCTGATCTGCATTATTTATTAGTTATTACATGCCAAGTGATTCCGATTGTACATTGCCTGAAATCATTCAGAAGCAAGCATGCCTTTGTTTCTGGTTTTTTTTATAAAGAAAAATCAATGACATTGCCTAATGTGTATTCCATCCGAATTATTTCCTTTATTTCACATAGAAAATACAAATCAGTAGTACTGTCCATTAATGGAACAGGCATCTGGGACAAAATCATCCAGAAATGTATTTTCAGAGCTATCCCTGATCCCAAACATTGACAAAATACCTTCTTTTGGATATTTTTATCCCTTTCCCTGTGGCTGCTGAACTTACCTTTCACTTTAGAATTTATTTCTGATATACTCCCTAAAATTCTGTAGGACCTTTTGCATATATAATAAAATGGCTGAAGCATATTTGGTAATATTTCTTTTGGTAATATGTTTATTCCACTTGACAAATTAACAAAACATGATGAAGTCTCAAGAAGCAGTGTTATGCAGTTTTATTCAGTTAGTTTTGTTGGTTCAAGTCTTAGTTTTGGGCAACTTCCTGCTACAATGCTTTAAAAAGGGAATTACTTAAAATACCTTTTTTTCTTTTCCTTAACAACCAAAGAAATAGAGAAATAGTTCTTGGTTACCTTCATTTTCTGCCAATAAAGCAGGTTTGTTGTTATATATGTCACTGTAAAAACTAAATAAAGTATTCACATCAGTTGTGAACAATTTGTGCCAGCAAAAGTTAAAGCGTCAAAGAAACCTCTTTAAAATGCTAACAAATTTACTTACAAACACCTATATTTATTATTTCATAAATAGGCGCAACAGGTTCCATAAAAAAGATTAAATACAGACACAGTATGAAGAAACAATAATACATAGCCATATGTAGAGGTTATAATTTAGCTGTCTCCAATCTGTTTCTGCATCTAATAAAATATCAGGTAAGCATTTGGCAGTTTTATACATAAAAGGACTTAAATGACGTTTACTAACCAGTACACATAAAGTGATTTTCTTTAAAAAAAAAGAAGCATTTTTTTAGGCAGTACAAAATAAATGTGTTTGCTCTTTATCAACATTAGTTTTTTCTCCTAAGTTTTTGTGTTTATTTCATGAGACAAAGCCAATATTTTTGATTAATATAATTTGGGACTATTTTACTTTTTTTCTCCAAATACTTTGAAAATATAGACTATCAGTCAGTTGTTTAAAAATGAAGTAAAAATATGAATGTTTGCCAATTTTACCCTTATTGTGAAATCAATAAACTGGAATGAGCCAGTTTCAATTACAATTAGCTACAAAAACATTCACATTTTATACTCTAGGAGAGTGTAACATAGATGCTATTTACAAACTTGCTATGACTGCTACATCAAGCCATTTAAAAAGTCTTTAGTAGTTTCATATAAACACCCATTATGAAAAACCAATGGAAAATCCAGGACTTTTATCCGAGACATCTACAGTTGCTAAGGCAGTTACTATCGCAGCACTTCACAGCAAAAACCAACATAAAATCTGAATGGTCCAAGTTTCCTTCAGGGAAGAAGAAAAGCAATGTCCGTTAAAGGATCTCAGGGAAGGGGTGGAAAGGAGAAAGAAAGAGAAAAAATGGGGGAAAAAAAAAAGAAAAGGAAAGAAGCAAGACTATTTTTTCAGAGTGGGTGACCCACAAGCTCAAATAGTCCTAAGTGCTTAGCAACTTGTATTTTCTAATAAAATGCAGAACTGCCTTGACTGCATAAAGCAATCCATGATGAAAAGACTTCCCTGCATTCCTCAGTGGATAGGAGAGGTGTTTCAAATTTTCAGGTAAGGTAGAGTGCTTTGTCCCTCTGCATGCCCCTGTTCAAAGAGAAAAAGAACAAATGTGATTTTTTTTTTTTTTACATTTGAAAAATTTTTAGTTCTATTCTTCAAAAAAAAGAAAAAAAAATCAGCCCCACAACCCCACTGTATGTCATTAATTCCAAGCATACCACTGAAGTACAGCTGCATTGCCATGGCAATAATAAGAAAAATCATAGTGACACACGTCGCAACCTGGAGACCACATCTGGCTCTAAAACTGCACAGGACTGGGACATGGGTTTAAATGCTGGTTTGGGATAACCTGCACTAGTGGGCTGGCAGCACTGACCATCAAAAACTGCTTGGGTAGAGCTGTGGATTTAGCACAGACCTTGGAATGATGCTCCATAAGTGCCCTATACAAAGTGGCCACTTTCCTTAGAGGGCAGGAGAGCTTGGGTACATGAACATGGGTGTCAGCCACTGATACCTCTGGCATATTTTATTTACTAGTACAGATATAGCCAAAACGTGTTGGGTTGGCAGGTTCAGGTAAGCACTTGCAAGGGAACAGCAGAAACTCAGCAAAGATAGGTTAAGTTCAGGCACACAAAGGCTTATCTACACAGAGCAGGCATATCTACAGGCACATCTGCGCAGGGAAAGCTACTGGTGATGGAAAGTTACACCCAGTGCACACCTGGGGAGCACTTCTGGGAACAATGACACATTGCTTTTCTCCAGAAGAGACCAGGAATCAAATCCACAGGTGGCTATGGATTGTTTGACAGAGGACAGTCTATTCAGAGCTCAGTGTAAGTGGTTGTAAAAGTCTGTGGGCTGGACAGACTTCTACAAGGGCCTGCAGCACATCTCAAGACATGATGGTGGTAGAGCACAGAAATTCTGTCCTGCTGAACAAGTGGGCAAGTCATGGGGCAACAGGGATAGGTATGGGAAAGTGATGCTGCTTTGCAGACTAGTTAAAGTCTGCCTTAGTGCCAGCAGGTTGTAGCAAAGGTGTTATTCTGAACTAGCCAGAAAAAGATTTTTATTCAGTTCTAGTTTGAGTTCCAGAAACACTTTAAAACAATAAGGCAAGTGAAATTCTCAGTTTAAGTAAATGTAATGGAGGAAACTGGTCTTTAGTTCTGCTTTCTGTTCATTTGTCTGGGCTAGATTTGGCACTTTGGGAGCAACCAAGAGCTTTTATCTGCCCTTGCCTTGGTGATTCAGGCTAAGTCAAGGGGAGGTCAGGCTGGTGGGCATGTTCACAAAGCACAACATCTATAATTTAAAACTGAAAATATACCTTCTGTTCAGTCTTAAATTGTTCCAGGCACAGTAACATGGCTCCACAAAAACCATGTTGTAGAGAAGTTGGAGGTTAGAAGGGGTTACTAACCTTATATTGGGGGTGTAGAACTCCTACAGGTATGGTGTTTTGTTTCTGGTTACAGTCACATGGTCTTCATGCCACTCCCTTCTGTGTATCTTGTATCCCATGTATCAGCCCTGCTTCTCACTGATTTGGTTTTTCATGACCCAGACTAGTTATTTTCATGACCCAGACTAGAAAAGAGTTCACGCCATTTGCCTCTCATTGAGGACGCAGTGATCTTAAAACTTCTTTCTTACTCCTTCTCCCTAAGATTTCAGTTCTGATCTTCTATGGAATGCAAGTTCTCTGAGAACTAGAAAGTCTATGTGCTGAGATAAGGGGACAACAATGTCTAATAAATGTATGTATTGAAAACTTGCCCACAACAGTCTAACTGCTGAATAAATATCTAAATAAATGTGTGCCATCACAGATACACTTCTGAAACGCTGTAGGGAAACGGGCAACAACGCTGTTCCCAAATTCTCTGTCACATACTTTTGTCATGAACGTTGCTCAACACAAGGTGGCATTCACTGGCTGCTTACCCATTACTGCAGTAGTCATTATTCCAGTCCACAGTCTGTGCTGGAGGATTTCTGCACCCTGAACGAACATACTCCATTGCTTGGGTAACAACTTGTGCAGCTGTTGATGTTGGATTGATGATATTCTGATAATCAGGCTGAAGAGTAAATCCCTAGAGGAGAAAACAAGTACATTACAAAGTATGGAAACAAAGTAACAGGCTGAGTGCATTAAAAAAAGTAAAAATGAAGTGTGTACTGCAAAATGGTAGGCAATACTTCTTTTCTAGGTGTGATTTTGGTTTTAAAACCTAAAATAGGCAAAAATGCATAGGTACTTTCTAAGTTTTAAAATCTTTCTTTGGTTTGAGAAAGGAAATGCTGCCAAAGCGTTGTTAGCTGTTACACAGTCACAGGATGGAACCAAAAGAGAGCAGAAACAATTCAAAACCAAGAGAACAACTCAATCAGCACCAGGACAAAAAGATCTGTTTGCTCCTTAGAGCTTCCATTTAGATTAAACGTAAGCATACACACTAGTCACTAATTCCCAGAATATGCAACAGAATCTTTTTGAAGGATGTAAGCAGCAGGTGGCTGACTGTTTTATTAGACTACACCTATTCACGTATTGTTCTCAAAACCCTTTTTCTTCATTCAGTCACAAAGGGACCATCTGCTGCTTCTTTTATTTGCACTTCTCTCTCAACTAAACGGAAATTCAACCAAAGCTTTTTAACAGTTGTTGGACTAATGTAGTGAAAGTAGCACAGAATAACTTGCTTTTGAAACCAAGGAGACGAGAAAAAAAAAAGTGGAAGTTACAAAGAGACATCTAACCTGCTCTGTGAAATATCTGTCATATGAAAAGTCATAATAATTTTTAGCTCTTTTGATATATTCTGGTGTTTAAACACTGTGTTTCAAACCCAGGAGAACAATTGAAATTTCAAGGCTAGTGTATCTGGTTCACCCTCTACATTGTGTCCCTGCGAAGTAGGAAGAGCTACACTGGGTAAAACCATGGGAATGTTGTATGAAAGCAGTCGATGTCTGCTGCAAAAAAACAGACCAAACTCCTTCCTGGGGCAAGGGCATACAATTCCCACTCAAGTTAAGTGGAGGTGTAGCTACTAAATCAGAAACTGAACTTGCACCAAGATGCCTGGTTTGTAAGCTCACTCCTCCCAGCCAAAGCCCACATACAGAATAGATAGAGTTAACACTCATAGCTTTTAGTTTAGTGTGTTGTGTGTGATTGCTTTTCCTATGCAGCCTTCATCAGGACAGGAGTTTTGTGGACAGATGTTTTTTCTGCAGGTGTAAGAAGGCAGCCACGCTACCTTTTGTCAAGATAAATGAATATTCTCAGCTTTTAACTGGCCCCCTCCATCCACAGAAATTACCTTCCTTCAAATGGAATGTCACTTCCTTCTTCTCATCCCTCTTCCTTGGCTGTTCCCTGAGGTCCTGCAGTTGTTTTGCCTCTCATGTGCACCGCCACGTCACTCCACTCACCCTGATCATGGCTTTTAGTCTAGACCATAAATGACTGCAACTTTGTTCCTTAATCTTTTCCATATGGAGAATACCCTGAGTAACACTTCAGTACCTTAAACACTCTTTGAAGTCTCACTTTGTCCCTGTTGACTCCAAGAAATGGACTATTAGTAGAGAGCAAGTTCACGGTGGAATTCTGCATCTAGTTGCCATGTTATTTATATACTGCCCTGCTAATGACATTAAATAAAGCCTTCCCATGGTGGGTTTTACACCCATGGGGACTGTAACCCCCGTGCTCTGTACACTGCCTTTTTACCAGGCTCGAAACCTATGCAGCAAGCTGAGCAGACAGCCCCCATGCCTGCAACAGATCCAAAGGAAACAGTAATTGAGCAGATTTCCCAATGACTTTAATTGGAGTTTTATGTAATTAGAAGGCAGAAAATTTGGGTTTGTATATCACTGTCATCATTTTTATACAAAACATCAACCGTAAGGCCTTTCTAATTTAGCTGTAAGAGGAAACCAACCACAGAAACACATCCTACCCTCAGGGGCTCAGATTTACCTTTGGTAGCAAATACCCGGATCAATCATATATACAAGAAAAACACTATATAGGGACAGTAGCCAGTAGCAAAGCATGCAAGTGAGGAGGCACAGAGACTCAAGTACTCATAAAATCATAGAATGGTTTGGGTTGGAAGGGACCTTAAAGATCATCTGGTTCCAACCTCCCTGCTGTGGGCAGGGACACCTTCCACTATACCAGGTTGCTGACAGGTGTTGCAGACCGCAACTCCCTGAAATCCACCTTGCAGTTAAGGCGAGTTCCCACAGCCCCTTGCAACCTAGATTTGCATTATGTTAGCTCATAGGCTTGTGTATTCCCATCCCAGTTTTAGGTGTAAGTCCATGTTTATGTATTTTCCCTGTTCCATATGCATTATGTTCTAGAATGTTCCCCTCTCCTCAGTACCCCATTGGTTACCTGTGTAAACCCCTTCTCTGTTCTATCCCCACTGGGTTTTTCTCCTGTTGACTCCTCCCATGTTCCCCTTCCCTATTGGTTGTACCCCTTTACCCCACCTCCTTTTCTCCCCATATAAAACCCTTGTACCCTCCATTGTTCCTAGTCTCCTGCCCCTGGACCCTTCAGAAGAATAAACTCCTGGAACCCATGCAGCAGACCCCTCTCTCTCCCTTTATCTCCACTGGCGCCTCTCAACATCGAGCAAGTGATCCCTATTAAGCCTTTTCCCAGTGCAATAAGCTAGTGGCCACCCCGGTAAGAGCCAGGCAACTTGGTTTGCAGCCCAGTTCTCAGCTAGCAGCCGACCCAGCGACAGCTGGGGCGCCCAATGCGCTGTGGGTCGTGGTGAGCAATGCCAAGGGCATCCTAGCGGACACGGGCCTTGGCGAGGGCAACGCAGGCTCGCGCCGCACATAGGTCCATCCAGCCTGGCCTTGAACACTTCCAGGGAGAGGGAGCATCCACAACCTCTCTAGACAACACTCATGCAGCAAGGAGATGGTTCCTCCAAATCACAGGAAGAGACAACCAGCACAATATCCATTCCATTTCTTCTGGAATTAGGACAAATGAATAGCTTAGATGTCAGAGAAGGGTCCTGTGTTTTAACTCAGGAGCTGGGTCTCATATTTTTTCAGGTTTTCTGTATGACCACAGCCAAATTGCTTTGGCTCTCTTCCAGCAAAGCATGTGTGCACGTGTGTTTGGAATGAATTGGTACCTCTCAAGGTTGGGACTGCAGAGACAAATTTAATTCTTCTACCTGCAAAATAAGGCGTAACAACACTTTCATCTTGTACCTGGCAAGTCTATTTAGTTTACAGCTGCCTGGGATTGGGGCCTGTTTCTTAGGACACACTCAGGGGACAAATGCTAACACGGTGCACGGGTATCTGAGCCAGGAAGGGTCTCAGTGGTCCCTCTTGGGGATTGGGGGCTACTAGAATACTTGCACTGTGGGTGATGGAAAGCATGCTTGTTAAAGTCAAGTCATTTAAGCAACCTCAATTCAATATGAAGGACTGATAAAGTATGGTGCTATTTAAGATGCAAACAATACTTCAGCTTTTTCATCAACAGAAAAAGCTCTGAAAATATAGATCTGTACAACAGAGGGAAACAGCCTTGTACCAGGCTTGTGGTAAATATTTGGGTATTATTTATGTAAGCCCTTAACAAACGATGATGAAATAAAAAGTGTTCAGAAAATGAGTGCTTCGAGGTCTAATTAAGCAATACTGAATGTTCTTGCATTGTAATGCTCAAGAGAAAATCACCAACTGTTTTGCAACATGCCTAGAATTTTAAATTTCATTTTCTTGTCCCAGATTGAAATAAAAATAGGGAACTTGATAAAGATTAATTCGATGTCAGGAGGGACATTTGCTCTTTAATTAGATTTCTGTAGCCCTAGCAGTTTCGTTGTGCCACTATAGCAAGTCCTAAAAAGCCTGCAGCAGAACTAAAGAGTGATCCTCATCTCCACACTTTACTAGGAACTAATTTCATTTCCTGCCTGTCTGGAGAGGTATTTTCAACAGGCATCAATGTTTTTGTCTTCACAACTGATTTATTCATCAATCTCAATGTGATATTTTAAACCTTTAAATTACATCCAAATCCTAAAGCATCTGTTTATTACACAAGGAAATTGAAAATCTGTCTGTGTGATATCATACAAAGATTTTTCCTTAAGGTTATAAAGGAAGTTGACAGATATTAATGATTTTTTTTTTTCTCTTGACCTCATTCGAAGACAAAGCTTAACAAAAAAGAAGAAGAAATCTGGACAAATACAGCAGGTCCCTGAGTTTGCAGTATATAAAATATATACCAGAAAAAATGAGGTTATTATTTTTGGCAGGCTATGCAATCATCTTGCTGTATACATTTATTTTCTAAAGGAAAAGAAATTCCTAAAAGTAGACTGAAATGAGATATTATTTAAAAAAAAAAAAAAAAAAGGTGACATACATTAATCTTCTGGTGCTTTGTTATGCACATGCACTTGCAGCCATGGTTACTAGACATTAAGAATCTAGTTTTGCTTCCTCTACCTGTGAACTGAAATGGGACAGAGTTGGTAATGGGACTCACCATCCCATGGAATGCTTGGGTGAAGGATTCTGAGCAAGGAAGGTGATGCTTCCAGAAGAGCTACTTGAAAGGGTTCCTTAACAAGATCTGGGTGTATTTAGCAGGGAGTGAATCCTTGGTCTCATCACTCTTCACACCAAACAGCACAGTAAACAGGCTGGATAGCAGGGTATGCTCAGAAAGAGGCACAAATGTCTGTGTGAGTAGAGGAAGGAAAGAATGACCTTGCAAGTGAAAACAGGCTGCAGCTTCAGCTGCTGTTTTAGCCTGAACTTTGGAGAAATTGTGCTAATTTGAATGACAAGGGTTAAGAATCAGATCATCTAAGGCCAACTGAGTAAAAATGAAACATCCTGTCAAACCTAAGAAACATACTGGAGAGAAACAACTCTGCATCAGTTAAAAAATTACACAGTGATAAGATGCTCACATGAGCATTTAATGAAAGAAAAATCACTCTTCTAATCTACTGTGAGTCTTCCTGTGTGTCAAAAGTGGATAAAAGAAAAACTACGGCACAGTGGATTTTGACTTTGAAAATTAAAACTTTAACATGGCTCCTGTTAATGATATTTAAGAAAAATATAATAAGTTTCTGAATTAGAAGCTGAAGATAATTAAAAATCAGGATCATTTAAATCTAAATACGAGAATAGAACTAATGGTCATTTTTTTTAAGTTTAAAGGATTATCACTGTAAACAATCACCCCAAAGGTCTACAGTAGTGACCCTTTTTAATCTATTCATTAACTGTTGGAACAGAAGAGAAAAGAGACAAAATAATCAACTTCCCAGAAGTTACAATTTAGAGAACTCAAAACAGAGAAGATTGTTTAAAAGGAATTAAAAAATATTTACTAATGCTAGGCATATGACCAAAATGCTAATACCAAAATTTTACATTGCATTTCAGAACAATTTGGATGCATTGCATCAGCTGCATACTCCACAGAGTTAATTGATTTTAAAAATAACAGAAATTGTGCAGTCACTGAGGATTTTTGGCTACCAACACTTCTGATTTTCTTGGTGTTCTGTAGTTTTTGTGGATCCTCAAAAGAGACTGCCCTTCTCCAGCTGGCAGTCACTCTTGATTTGGCAGCTGCACACGTGCAGGCAAAGAGTGCTGGATGTGGAAAAGGACATGCTGTTCCCTGTAGAGCTGATGAAGATCAGCTCATTGTCCTGGAAGCAGTGGGAACAGAACTCTCTCCCCAGGTCAGCACTTCTTATCTGTCCCTCCTCAAAGTTTGCACAGAAGAGTTCGGGAATTTCACGCACAATGGTTTTTGGAGAACTGTGTTCCTGCCTGCCAGGACTGAAATCTGGATCTCTATGTGGTTTTTCTTGGAGCTGGCAGTCCTTCAGACATACTACAAGATGGTCTTTGATATGAAACTATCCTCCTTTTCCTGCAGAAAATGACTGACCAAATGTCACAGAGCCAGTGTTAAAGCAGGGGAGTGTCAAGAGCAGGGATTCACAGAGCCTGTTACTGTTGAGTGTCACACTAGTGAGCCATGAACTATTTCAAAGAGGGATGTTTGGAGAAAAAAAAAAAAAAAGAGAACCCACCGTTGATCATTTTTACTTCTAACATGCCTCCAGCACAGTCTGCAATGAAGGTGCCCAGCCAGGTGAGCATGCCAACACCCACAGTAGAAGACTGCTAGCAGAAGCTGTTGGCAGACTTGCTCTTCTCTTACCCATAAAGCTTCATGTTGCAGTGTGACATGACAAAATTTGCCTCTTTTTTTCTTATAGTGTATTAGTCTACTTAGTATGAGTAGTGCTGAGGCTCCCAAAGAGGAAAATGACTTCTGCTGCAAGTCAGTCTCTAGGGAGCGGCATGTTAACTAGTTTCTGTTCTTTCTGCTTGCTTACATGGAGTCTTTGGAAAGGCTTATGGTGGCCACACCTAAGCATGGAGGAAATAAAACAACTTGAGGGAAGAGGAAGTGAAAAAAAGTTGACTTAAAGGCACCTGTTGTTTCTGCTTTATCAGAATACATGTTCTCTCATCCTTCTTGGCTGTCTTTTTACGTAGCAGAGTGTTCTACACGGGGACTGAACCTCACATCCAGAGTTCCCCTTCCCTCCTCACCATAGGCCAGACAGGCAGAGTGGTGCCTCCTCTTTCTCCTTACTGCTGCTGACTCTGAGCTGCTGGGAGAGCTCCATTTTTCTCCCACTACATCTTCTCCTCTTTAACAAGCTCTGTGATCAGCAGAGTGTTTGCTTTATTTCGAGTAGAAGGGAGAGCAGAGTCCTTTGACAAATGAGTCAGAAAGAGGCCCCTACTTTCAGGCTGTAGTCTCTTGACTTTTAACTATTTGCCTCCTGGTTGCCAACCTGTCTTCTGTGTTCCAACACAGTATGAAATCCTGGAGATAGTGTTTTCTGTCATTTCTTGACTAAAAAGAGTCATACCTAAGAAACTGAACAGGATACCACTGTTCTGTTCTGTCATGGCAAATCATGGTGTTGTTAGTACACTTGCAGCCCTAAAATGTAATATACATTTTGCTATCTTTAAATTCAATTCACAAACTCTATAAGCTGTTGTATGCTAAAAAAACCTGCAAACAAATATTCCAAAGTGAAATGACACAGATTTTCCAGAGCTCAGAAGCTGCATTACTTTGAAGCAAAAGCAGGAGCGTAAGAAATATAAATTGGCTTGTAGATATTACACAGTGCTTAAAGAGACATGTAGATTGGCAGTGTAGCATTTCAACAAGTAACAAGCACCTTGAGTGAAACAGAAATATCTCACCATGGTATCTTCATTAAAAGCATCAGCCTTTCTGACTAAGGAATAGGAGTTGGTAAAAAGCATTTAACCCAAAATTTTGTGAGTTTAACATGAACACAGAGGTACAGCATTTTTTACTTAACTGTAATTGTCCTTAGTAGGAAAAAAAGCTCATCATGATACAGGTCTACATTCTGAGTTCTGTTTTCTACAACCACGTGTCCTGTATTTTCTCTTAAGCTAGAAACAAGTCAACTGCATGCCACACATCTCACAGATGACTGAAAGTACTTTCAAACAGTGGATGCATACACCTTATGCTACAAGCTTGCAACTTGGCAAAATAAAACATTAGAAGATTCATATTACATTACCTTTTCTTTTGTAGAGAGTTTAGAGTAATGCCTAAGTGTTTATTCATACAATAATGATGTTCTATGTATAAATATGTAAGTATCTAATATCTGCATTACATCTTTTGCTAGCCCCAACTGTACTATTAATTCACTAAATAGAGACAGATTTTCAAATCTATTCAGTAAACTACGCCTAACGATTCTGGAAAAGACATAAGGAGTTCTGCACTGGACAAGTAATATACAAGTGACACTGAACTTGGCAAACAATCTGAACTTGGAAGACTGAATCACCGTGCAATAAAAACTCGTTGAAATATAGCGACATGATCTCAACAGGTTGCTGTCACAGATGTAATTTTTCATGTTTGGTAAATGAAGCAGAGTATTGCTTTGTCTCTCATTGCTCTGGGCCTTCAGGTTCAACCAGGATCCTGCCAGGCTTAGGATCTCCAGACAGACTCCTGGCTCACCTGCCTAGGACTTCCTCTAGTTAGTTCCAGCTGCCTGGGCTTGGGGGCAGCTCTTGAGTTTCTCTGAGACTTGAGCATGGGTCTTCTGGGACATTCACACTAACTGTAGGAAAACCTTAATGAATACATGACTCCACATATGTGTGGTCACAAGTCTGTTGAGTCTCTTTTCTTGAAAAGTGAAAAAATTACCTGGACTAGGAAAAAGTTGTGAACGCTTTACATGTTTTCCTTCCTGATTACTCCAAATCACTCTTGAGACTAAGATTGAAGTCTCTGAATAAGTCCAAATCATCCTGAGGATACCTTGATTTATCTTCTGAAGAACAAAGTTTATCAGTCCAGATTGCTTTCAACTCTTTTGGGGTTTGTTTCTGCTTTGGAAAATTTCTTTCCCTGTTAAATTGTTCTCCCAGTGAGAAGCTATGGTTTGTGTTCAAGTATTCCCAGCTCTAAAGACCAATCTTGAGATGAAATGTTCTTGGCTTGGAAAGCAAATGCAAATGCCTTGTCAGCAAAGGTGAATTTACAGAGAAATTTAAAACATGGAGCAAGTTCATGACTATGTATTATCAGCCAGTACTGACAAGTTTTCTGTATACAAATTTTGTAGATTCTTGCAATTCCATTCAAAAACTTTTCATTCTAATGCCACTTTTCAAAGCAAGATCTTATTATTGATAGTCAGATCTCATACAATACAAAAGGAAATTTTCTCTCATGAAATCAACAGTTTATCTGCTCTCTTAATATCCCTCCATAAGCCTGGAGGGCACAATACCATGGATGGTCTGCATTAATTCAGCACTGGTAGGAAATAAATTGAGAATCAACTATCTAAAATGTTCAAGTAGGGAAAAAAACAAAACAAAAAAGCCCCATATTGGGAGGGTGGACACAGCCCATTTATTTCCAGTAAAAAGAAGGTATATCTATTTAGCAAAATGAAGTTATGAATGTGGCATAAGGTAACACACTCGTGTTCACTTAATCTAGTATGTTCAACATAACCTGGGTTGCTTTATGTTCCCTCTGACTGTTCCAAATCACAGACAGCACAAGGATAACAGCATAAGGTACAATCATATCTTTTTCTAGACATGCCTGCCTTTTGTTTGTGAAGTGCGATTCCTGAAAATTCAGCAATTCACCATTTCAGGGTACTCGCAGGTTTGCAGATGGATCTTCAGACAATGATGGACATCATTGCTAGCACAAACACTTCTACTGCAGTTTTCCATCATCTAGGTAAACTCATTATTTTGCTCTTGCTCTTGACAGACTAAGCCTATACTACCATGGTTTTGGAACCTGCGAAACTAAAGCTAATCTAAATCTCTCTCACTATGCCAACTTCTGGATGACTCCCCTCCCCATGCCCTCCCCCAAAACAAAATAATTCCCCAGAGAACTGAAAAGCTCCAACTTACTTGCTGCATGGTAGGTGAGTGTAAAGCAGACTGGACCTGCATGGGTAGCTGGTTTCCAAGGGGCTGCTGCATTGAGATCGGCTGGTGCTGCTGGATGTTGAGATGCTGGTGCAGAGGGGGGCTGATCTGAAGGGGTGGCGGTGGGGACACGGCCATGTTTGCTATGGAAACAGTCACTGGCATTTGGTTGTTGGGCTTGGGTGCTATGTTCCTGGGGATATTGGCATGCATGGCAGTGATGTGAGGATTCATTCCTGGTTGTTGGTGGTAGTGGGAACTGAGGTACAGCGCAGAGTGGGCCTGGGCAGGCCCATGAAACACTGACTGCTTTGAATTCATCATCTGAGGTTGTGGGGAGGCTTTAACATCAACAGGTTCGCTGTAGCTCTGTTGAGAAAAACAAAAATCAGACAATACTTAGAAGCTACCAAATATGGCTGTTCTACCCCCTGAAGTCTGTTTAAGAGCCACACTGTAGGAAAACATTTATCTGGACCATCAAATTTTCCTTGAAATCAAGTTTGGTTATTACTGTAGAAAAATAATTAATCCCTTTCACCTTAAACTTTTGTCTTCAACATTGTAAAAAAAAAAAAAAAAAAATTAGGTCTTTTTTTTTTCCTGGTCTAGCCCAACATTTTGTTTTTCCAAACTTGGAACTGGCATCACTGACCTAATATCCTACACAACCATGACAACCAAGCCTGACACATTTTTTCACATAAGCAGCCACTACTATTGTCCTCAGAAATGATGGTCTAGTTGAAAAGAGAATTAAGAGAGTGGGTTACAGCAAAACTCTGTCGTGATTTTTTACATGTCTTGTTTTCCCATTTGCAAACCACGGATAAGATTTTCAAGGTCTTTTACCTATATGTCCATTGATATTGCTAATAGTTATTTATCAGTTAGTTAACATGATGAAGAGGCTAAACCCCATCCTCAGCTGTTCTGCTGCATGGAACAAATACACTAATTGCTGTGCCAATGCCTTTATTTTGAAGTATTTTATGTTGGAACAGTGTCCATGCCACCAAGCATATTACATAGGCCATGCATTAAGATAAGAATACTCTGAATAATTTCTCTTTTAGCAAAATATGCTTTATTAATCCAATTCATAAGGCTCTGAAAAGTCTGTTTAAAACTTATGTCTATACAAATGCTAGCCTGCACCAGACTTTAGTCTAAAGCTAGAAGAATACTGTGTAGAATATTTGAAACTGCACAGTTTTCTGAAATATTACAGTCTGGCCTGATTTCTTAAAGCTGCTAGTAATAAAACCTCTCCATTAATGAATATGAATTTTAATAATAATATTGTTCTAATATTTATAACTTGCTACATTTGGTTAAACTCAATTTGCTCAATTGTTTTTCATACATTTATTTTCTTAGATATCCTGAGTGCTGTGTACTCAAATAAATGATGAAAAAAATTAAGAAATAACTCACATATGCTTATAAGTGGGAATCATAATTTGAAGTTAAATCATACTGGGATTAATAGTCAGTGAAAGGTGAAACATGCTGGAAGAAAATGGCAGAAATGTCCCTCTGGAGAAAGAAGTCACTTTGTCAAAACAAGGCTGAAAGACGCATATGTGCCCTTATTCTGTGATCTCTGTGTCACGTTTGCTCAGTTTACAAGTCAGAGTAAGTTCCACGTTACTCTCAGCACTCCAGGGTCAGGGAAGTCTATTTGTATTCTTTCTGAAGGATGCACCATTCCCAACAATCCGTTGACACGTGCGTTACTGAAATTGCTTCATTATATGCGATGATAAAGATGAGAATGATAACTTCCTTTTCCCTATGTGTAACTGCAGTTCCATTAGCAAAAAGCCCCTTGTTTTCTCCAGTAAGTGAAGGAAAATCAAATGAATATGAAAAAATTAATGCAAATCTCTGTCTCCATGGATCTGCCTAGCTCTGCTTGCATGTGGGTGTACCTGTGTGCAATGTTTGCAGGATCCAGATGCAGACATAAAAGCCTGAAAGTAGCTGCAAAATCTGCTATTATTTGGATATTATTTTTAAAACACTGAATTAGTGTTCATGACAACATGGGAAGTATTTTCCCCCTCTCTTCCCAGTTGCATTTTTAGAACACTCTCGTGAGTGTAGAAGCAACAACTGGCAGGTTTGCTGAAATTTCAGCGATTCAGAAGGTTTGCTAATTAGCAGCGTGGTCAGGAGACTCCTCTTGGGTGTCCCAGGCTTATTACACATTACAGGAGGTGTAAGCTGTGTTCTTTCTTGAGAGACTTGGAAGTTTTACTGAGAGCATAGTCCACTCATTGTCTTTCCACGATGTAGCTGGCAGGCTCTGTGTGGTCCAAGTAGGGATAATTGCTCCTGAAGTGTCTAAGGGCAGACTGGTTAAACTAATCCTCCTGGTGAGGTGAGTGCTGCAAAAAACCTGTGCTGACATACTGATACACACTTATATTTAATTCGTAACCACAAAGTTGCTGCCGTATACCTCTTTAACAAAGATAGAGGGAACCACTCTAATTACTGGACAATTCTGAGTTCACACATAAGTGGTGGATGCATGGCCCATACTGATAAAATTACAGACATAGGTAGTATCATTTGATCCTTTAAATACTGTATTATGTTAAGAGGAATTGCACAGTCTCTGGTCAGAGATGAATAACACTTGTTATACCTCTGAGGAGAGCTCTGCAAAGTGATCAAAAGGGACAGTTTCAGCTGTCTCAAGCATTGAATCAGCTTTCTATGCTTCACCACCTCTTGATCCAGTAAAAAGCGCAACACTTTAGTTTAAGACCAAGTGTTTTGCTGTAACTTAGGATGCCTTAACTCATAAGTGATCTGAAACCAAATTGTCCAATTACAGTGTAAAACACATCAATATTATCAGTTACGGGAAATCTTGATAAATGAACCCATTAAATGCTATTCTCCAGCATACTGCACTTTCAGCTTTTTTCTGCATCTGGGTCAGAAAAACAGATCTTGTAAGTATTGCTGGAGCTAATAAAATAGGTGATGTCAAGTATTTCAGCTTTGTGATGTCACTTTGCTGTGAAATAAACTAAGAGGCATATATGATGCATAGGTCACACTATGATTTTGGGCACAATTGCTGCTTTCACAGACTAGAATGGGCATTTCACTGGTCCAGTGCAGCATCAGACAGTCTTAGACGAGGGCTTTTATTATGGGTAAAAATTGGAACTAAGAAAGAAGGCATTTGATTGGCCAACATGGGCTTCAAATGCACAGTCATGCTCCATACTTTGCAGGTTGGATTTCAGCCAATTTTCTCTTGACTTATCCAAGGAGAAGAGCACATAAGTAATTCTAAAAGCCCCCCAAAACCTCTAATTAGTCTGCCCAAACCAACACATCATTTACATCACTAATTTTTAGGACGAAGTTCTGGGAAAAAATTCAGATATATGCAGTGGAGACCAAAATTACAAATCCATACACACAGGCCACCAAACACTGGGGCTTAGTAATTCCTAAACGCTAAAAAGTCTTCTACTAGACATGTAGTGAGAACATCTTTCATCACTACTAGCTGAAAAATGGTGGTGTAAACCCACCACTAGAGGGTGACAGAATACTACATTTAGTTAATGGTAGGTGGTGGTATTTTACACACACATTGGCAAACATACACTGGGACAACAAATTAGTTTTTCTTGACAGTCCTTTATGCTCTTTGAGTGGCTTATACTTGTTCTGGAGATCAAGTTGAAGCCTTACTCTAAATCTTCAAATTCTTCATAGTCTAGGAGAAGGATTTCCTATGGACCTGTCTTTCCATCTAACATCATCACCTAATACTCTTGCCTAAATTTAAAGAAAAAATAAATCAGAAGGTGAAGACAAGGTAGGTAGGCCAAGGCAATGGAATGCTGCAGAGAAAGTATGAAAGCCCTTTAGGGACAACACAAATCCACTCCCCATCCCCTCCCCACAAAGAATCTATTGTTTTACTGAAACACAATTTTAAAAAGGGAAGAAAAATTTGAAATCCCAACAGAAAGATAATTAAAGTAGAAGGGAAATAAGAAAAGGAAAGGAACAAAGTAAATACTACTACAATTCTGATGATAACGAGTATAATTACATTAACTAAAAGTACTGGTGGTGCATGACCCTCAGTCCACAAAATTATTTTACTCCTATAATATTTTCAAGGAAGTGAGTGATGATACAGATGAGTGCTGTTCTTAAGAGAAAGGATGATAATTTTGCATAAAGTTTGGAAAGTGCTGAATCAAGTTCTTCCCCATGGTTTTCACCAAACTCATTACTTTCTTTCCAATTTTAGAGCAAAGGGAACTTTCCCATGCACCTCTACTCCCCTACTGCCTGCCAAAAATCCTTATGCTTTATTGCCAAATTAAAGAATTAAATTAGGATAAGTGGTTAAGCATTGCTCACTTTGTTGTGCTATTCTTTTCTGAAGGGAACTGCCCTCGGACTAATGGTCATTCTTATCACAGACTGAATCCAGGCACAGGGACTGTGTCTGTTCCTTAGACAAAAAGTCACACTGGGATTTCCGTCATCCCATTACATCCAACTCACTCCTGTTGTTGAGAAGTCATTTTTGGTAAAGGTATCCTGCTCAATTTAGCTGCGTTAGAGAAAAAACCATCATCCTAGGTGATGCAATTTTGGCATCTCCACAGCTCCCTTTGGGACATAATTTGACTTTCACTTTGAAAAGTCACACTTTAAACCCTCACCTATGTATCTGTGTAACCAAACAGCTCTTGAAACCTACACATGGGTATTGATTCTAAATTGTGGCTGCCTTCTGGCCGCTGTTGGAGCTTCTAACCCCATTCCTGTTGGAACATAAACATCCATGTGATTGAAAGTAAAGCAAGGACATGTTTTAACAAAGCAGTACTCTAAGGGCCTGATCCTTAGACTACTGAATTTAAAGGAAAATCTGTTATTAATTCAAACAGAATTTGGATCACAGCCCAACACTGTTACTGTTACTTAAGTACTAATGTCTGGATGCCCATTTCATTTTTCATGGAAAGCAGGTAGGATCTGACTAACAGAGGCTGAGAATCATTCCCAGTTGATGATCACTACTTTTGGCCTCTGATTCATCAGAAGCACACCTAGAAACTACAAGTGCCTATACTTATTTCCTTTGTTAACGTGTTAATGCAGTTTTTGTTAGAAATGTTGCCAGCAAGTAGGACTACATAGATGTATTCACACATAATGTATAAGGACATCTTCAGCTTACATAATTTATACATGCTTTATATTCAGAATTCTTATCTACTATAGAATAATATGTGGGAATTAAATAGATTTTTACAATAATTTCACTCTAGTAAGCAGTGCTCAAGTAATATTGCTTCTTGCAATGTAAAACCAAAAAGTCAGTGTTGTCTCAAAGAAACCAGAGATGTTCTATTTACAGAAAAAAAAGGGTCTTTTTTCTTGTTCTATTGATTTCAGAAAATTAGTTAATGATCAAAGCCTTTCAGTTGGAGCAATATAATTTCAGTTGTTTACAGATGAGATATTATCAAAATGCTTCTTTATTAATGACACCAATTAAGCTCTCCTTTGTAGTAAAATATTCAGTAAATACATTCAGTACATTCAGAACATTCAGTAAATGTTCTTGTTACTGCTGGATGCTTATGTGTCCTTTAAATATATGCTGAGAGACCTCCTCAAAGGCAAAGTGAGCCTCATGGCCAATATGCAACAACAAACAGTGCCAGCAGCTTTACTTGTGGGCAAACAAAATACATTCCAAATCCAGAAATTCTTTTTTACAAAGCCATAATGGTGTAACATGGTTCTATTTTAAATGAGAAACAGGTGTTTCTCTTTAAATGAGAAATGGAGGTCTGGCATCCTCTCTCTATAGAGTGGAACATGTACTACGTGAGAATTTCAAAGCCTAGAAAAGAGCTGAACCTAATTCAGGTTTTACATGAATATGTATCATAAACCTACGTGGTTGCCACACTGTCCCTTTTCATGTTGGTGCCATGCTCACACCTAGTGACTGGTGTCTGTCCTTGAGCCGAGCTGAGGAATCCAACAGTTTTGGACTCTGTGACCAGAATGAAGGTTACATTCAGGAAACAGCAGTGATTATGTCAGCTAGTACCAGGATGGTCCAGGCTGTGCAGGCTGTGATCAAACTTAGGCTGGCCTGACTCAGCTTAAAATGAGTTATCTTCAGTACTGTGACATTAAAAAGGCAGATAGAAGGAAATTGGCTGCATATTTATGCAGCTCCTACAAAGCTTACCTAAGCTTAAGTTTGCATCTGCTGTCTTTGCTGTCTCTTTGGTGGAAGGAGCATCTTGAATTGTTTATTCCTTCTCTCAGCTTTTCTGTGTTCACATAATCCTGTCTGTGTGTAACGTTTTTGACATTTTAGGTCACTTCCAAGCCCAAGCCTGTCCTTGAGAAGAATCCCTTTTTCTAGCCTGCATGGGCTCAGCCCTATTATTTTTATTAATACCCCTGTGAAGACGTTTATGAGAGAATGACTTCTCTGTGGCACCCCTTTCTCTTTCTGCTTAGCTCTTTGACTCCTTTAGAGATTCTTTGATTTAACTCTATCCACTCCAGCTGATAACTCTCATGCATATTTGCAGTGCAGCTGCCTTCCTACCTGAGTCACAAGAAGCTCTTAAGTAAATGACGTTTCCCATTTTGTTAATTCCAGTCACCTATTGCAATAACAACATCTGGGACCCCAGAGAGTTCAGAAAGCTTTTTGACACATTCTTGATGTTTCAGAAACAAAGGAGTAAGCCATGGGTTGTCATCTATAATTAGTCAAGGTGGCTCAGAAGAACATCTTCGAATCTAAATATACATTTTTGTCATCATCTACAGGGAATTGTCATGGATTCATTTAGGGTATGTAAGTAAAAATGGATGTTTTATGAATGTAACCTGAGTACATGTGATAAAAGATATGCAAGTTTAATTTGATACAAGTGTTTTAATTCCCCAAATGGAAGCACTAGGCTAATAGTGAAATCTAGTTTTATTAACTCACTTCAAAAACAAACACAGTTTCTCTTCAAATCAAAGTCTGACTTCTATCAAGATCAAGACATTTCTGCCACTTTTTGGCAGAAATTATGTGAGAGCATCTCTCGGTTTTTGCACTGCTGAATGTAAAGCATCACATGATTTAGCCTCAAATCAAATTCATGGCACTAACTTAAATATAGTTTGCTCTTTATTTTCAGCTGCATCGGTTCCCTTTCTAGACAAAAAAATGTTTGGACTTGTGTTATGATTAGGCAGTTGTTTAATAAATACACATGTTTACTTAGCATATACTCTGATAAATCATGTATTTGCACATACATGATTTTATTTATGATCCTTTGAAAATTTCTGACTACATCATAATAACTCCAGAAATAATGAAAGAATGAGGTATCACAGAAGCATGAAGTACCTGCTTTGGAAGCCTTTCATTATAGTTTTTCCATCTAGCAATTCTAATGTAATGGAAAAAAGTAAAACGTGCATGTGTATGTCATCATTCTGGGATTTTTTTGTTATTGTTTTGCCATATGCCTTGTAGCACTTTAATAGCCACCAAAAAAAACCCAAACAAACCATGCATCAAACATAACCATATTTTTTAATTTATTCTTTCTCTTATGCTTTCACTGAGAACAGGCTGAACTGGTTTATGAAATTCCAAAAACATCTGCATGGACTAGGGCTAGATATAACATAGGAAAAGCTGTTCTCAGAAGCAGGTGCCTTTTTGCCATCAGCAGAAGGGATGCTGTTCTCCTTGCATGCAATAGCCAACTTGTTAAAGCACTGACCAGGAGACAAGACAGTTCAGTCATTGACTCTTGTCAAGAGATATTAAGAATTTTATTCCCAAAAGAAATGTCCTAAACCCCAGCAGCTTATTTTAGGAAGGAGTGAGCCAGGATACAGTGTCCCCTTACATCGGAAGCTTGGCTGCTATGAAGCTATGCAGTTACAGAAAGCAAATTGTGTCGAGAACACACCTGCACACACATTTATTTAGGAGCTGGGAAATGAATGATCTGGGAGACCTAATATATCTTTTTGCTTTTTTATATGTTAGGCAAGTGCTCTCACCACATACATATATGAAATTGGAAACTAATGCCAGTGTTACCATTTCAGTTTTGGGTTATTTTGGGTTTTGCTTTTTTTTTTTCTTTATATTTGGTTTTGCTTTTTTGCTTTTGTTTGGTTTTTGTTTGCTTGTTTTGTTGTATTTGTTGTTTAGGGCTTTTTTTATCATGGTCTCCATATTGCTTTTTACAAGTGGGCCAAATGTTTTCATGTATGTCCACTGCATTTTTAAGAGACTTGAATTCCTTAGGCTGATCATTTTTATTACAAAGCAGGGAGTGTAACAGATATTTTGGGTCCCTGGAACTCTCTGGTTACAAATTGCTGTGCTAATGGCATTAAGGCAATATCAGTCTTACAGATATGACCTTTAGTTTTCTTATGAACCGCAATTGCCAGATGATGGACTAGGAAAAGCTAAGTCTGCCATATCTTTCAAGAAGCAATTTTACATGTCCAAAGGAATTGCACTGTCCACAAAACTGAAAAATGTCCAATGCGTTCACTTCAAAGTCAAGTGAGGACACCACTTTGACTTAGATACAACATCAGAGTTTTGAAATATGCTTGAGTGTTTTGAATTTTAATAATATTCCCCTTGCTGAGAGGTTTTAGCTTCAGCCATGGTTGCTAATATATATCTTCATGAAAATTGAAATTGTGTCACTACACAGAGAGAATTAAAGATTCATCTAGTCAAAAAGAATAAAACAGGGAAGAGAAATCTTTTTTGTACTACTGAAACAGTTACATTTGTACTGCTGTAATTATCATACATATATGTATCACTTATATGCACATAAATATATTATGCATGTTGAATACGTAACATGCATATATTGTTTTATAAATATACATAGATGAGCATATATAATATATGAAAGTATTTAACATTTAGCCATATATATCTATTTTAAATATATATATTTGAAAGATGCAGCAAAAATTCTAATGTCAGCTGGTAAAAAGGCTGGTTAAGCTAGAAAAAGTGCTTGTTTTATGAAAAAGTAAAATTGCAATTCACAGCATTTTATGTAATGCTGTACAAATTACCAGATACCAGAGACTGCATTTCTGGACCTGAATAGTACTAAAAGTTGCAACTAAGGGCAAATATAAAGACACTTGTTTACAATGCAAAGGCTTAGTCAGTACTATAAGCAATATGGCAATCTGCATAGCAGAAGATATAATGCTTTGTTATGTGTTTTTACTTAACCTATCAGTTCCTACACACATGAACAAACTCAACAACAGACCCATTAATTTCAACCAGAATAAAAAAGGGGAAAATACAGGAAATAGACTTGTAAATTAATGGGAATTAATGCATACTGACATATTATACAATCATATGTTTATCTTATTTACTGGGTGGTGGCCATACAAGTCTTATAGAGACATCACGAAAGCATTTAAAAGTGTACTAGAGATGGGCTGGCAATCCTATTACCGGAGTTGCTGGTGACACTTCCACTCTTTTCAGCTCTGATTTTGTCAAATAACACAGTCTGATATAATACACACCAGGGGTGTGTGTGACCTCTGTGTGTGTGTGTGACAAACTCCAAACAGAACTGCTCAGCCTTCTAAAAAATGAACTTGTAGGGGAGTGGAGGCGAGAGAGGGGAGGAGAGAAAAAAAGCAGAGTAAGGGAGCAAGGAGCCGAGTGTTGTGGAGAAGGCCACCACCTCCACCTGATGCTGCACTTCCACCCCAGAGCTTGGGATGAACACCAACATGTCTGAATGTCATTATTCTGCTGTCAGGCAGAGGCTAGGAAGTCTTCTGGCAAAAGGACATCTACCCCATTTCTCTGTAGTCTTCTTCTTTGACTATGCTGGAATGTCAAATGGCCAAGATGGGTGCCGTGAATTCAACTCCAAGTCTAGACCACTGAGGTAGAACATGGCATATGTCCATTCCTTGCTTTTCAGAAAAGAGAAGACTTGCAAATAAATGCAGAAAAACATACACAAAGACTCACATACGCTCACTAGTTGTTTAAAAACCAGTAATACTTAATGAAAAAGGTGGCAGAATCAGTGTTGAAAAGTTAGGAAACAGGAAAAGCAGCTGCTCTGGGAGGTGTAAGGCACCTGCTGAGCTGGACAGAGGGGACCTGAGCAGAACTCTTGCCTGCCTGTGCCTGCCTCTTCCTGAAGACAGTCCTCTAGGAGGGGATGTGAAAGAAAGTTTGATAGTTGGATAACATTTGGATAGCAAAAGGATGTCCTGATGGGATGTGAAGCACAACTGTGCATCTCATAGCTGCCACCCCAAAGTCATTGGAGCTCTGCTATGAACATGAAGGGTTTTATATTGTTCAAATACTTTGAAAAATGAAGTCCTAGATGTTCCAAGGAGAACACACAAAACTACTGAGAACCCGATTTCCCAACCATTTAATTGTGTTTGAAAATATGGACAATATAAACTTCCTGCTCCCAAGTATTAGTGAGAATTTCTTTACACCAAAGCACTGTTGGGATGAGCAGCACAGAAAATTCTATAAAGCAGCAAGGTTAAACAACATGCAATAAATATAACTCAGGAGGATCCAGGGTGAACACCTGATTATAAGTGTGAGGTACCACAGAGTGAGATACAAAGTATAAAATACATATGTGAGCAAATCATTAATAGGGCAATAAAGCATTTTTGGAAAAAAGTGTGTTAATTTTGGCATGTCTAAAATTTTGATAATGAGGTCTTGGAATCTTAATAATATTGTCTAAAAGTAGTTTTTATGGATCATAATATAACAACATGGACATAAAAGACCACATTGACTCCAAATAATCTTAATTATGTATAATAAATATTTCCTCATGCTTACAGGCTTGTCTAAAGAACTACAACTCTTCTGGTGCCATATAAATATTTAATAATGATAATGTAAAATATACTGATATTGTATTACAACTGGTTATTTTACAGCCTTATTCCAAAATGGACTTGCTTTAGTTACATGCCAGCTCTGTTAGATTCATTGAGTATGTTCATGGGAATAAGCAATCAGTACTCAGCTTCATTAAGTTTATATTTTTATACTTTCCACACTAGAGGAAAACATTACATTATGGGCAGAATTTAAATAATTGCTTAAAAGTTAAGAAAATGCTTCAGTGCTTTTCTGACTAACAACAAATCTAAATATTTGCACAAATGGATTCATGCACTGAACTGATCAACCGTCTTCCAAATTTTTTTTCTAAAAAACAAACTTCAGAAAATGCCAAAATATACTTTTTTCTCTTTAAAAAAATCTCAATTTTTATATTGTGCATCTCAAAATTAAGCCACAGAGTGTTATGTAAACAGTCCGTGATGTGCTGAATAATGATAGCCAAGTTATTTTCTCAAGTGAAAAGCTGGGTTCATGCATTTCTTAAAAAACTTGGAATATTTTGAGCTTTTTAGACCTATCTTTTGCCAAAAAGCAAGCTGTTTCAAAAGATTTGCTTGTGTGCTCATGGTACTCTTTCTGAAGGCAATGATTATTTCTGGAACCAAACAGTTCTAATACAGGAATTAAAGGTACTCTGTAAATTACTTTAACGAAATGCAGGAGTATTTATAATGGCAGATAAAAAATAGAAATTTATAGGACACAACCCCCAAAAATGAATGAGGCGACACCCCATATTTCAAATTCAGAATAAACACTGACCAAATAGGGAGATAATGTAGAAACATGCATGAAAGGTCCTTGTATGGCTAACCATATAGCAACCCCCTGAAATGTGTACAGATTAACATAATATACAGAGTAGTATTTTGTGCAGGGCCCCAAAACCATTTGAAACTAACCAAGAAGTTCTTCTTGTGTCCTATTGCCAGTCCTTCATACTGTCATCTTTACCTCTGAAACTGAATTTATTTAAGTAAGTAAAAAATATATCTAAATTCATTTTGATAGACCTAAAACAAGTGGTTCTAACTGGTATGATTCTGAAGTTGCTCAATTGGTTTTTCACAGTGACACAGTACAGTAATTTCACATTCTTCTACATATTTAAAAGTCTGTTACAAATTCTAAAGAGTCTACTGCAAAATTATGGGCACTGAGCATGTTTGAATAAATCTATTTAGAAAGTAGCTACTGGCTGTATATTTGGGATATACTGGTGTGTTCCAGTAAAGAATGTTCCACAATTGCCTTAGTGCTGACCTATGCTGTGCTCACAACGGCTTGCTGGACGTAAAATGGAATTTCACATTTCTTACGAAAATCTGTCATGTCACCTGAGCTTGGCTGTTCCTGTATTGTGATTGCAAGGTAAAAAGCAGTACTAAAAATACCCCACAAAACCAAACCCAGGCATTTTGTGCATGATATATTTTTTTCCCTTATAGGTAGCACCATGGCTGCCTGGCATGTTTGTTATATTGAGGTCTGTTTACCACTACCTCCTTCCCCTGTTGAACTGGCAGGTTACTCCCAAACTGAAGTGCTGTCTTGATGACCAGGAGGGAAAGGCTATCTTTACGTGGAGAGATGACTGTGTTTATTGAGCATTTGCAACTTAAACGCAAGTTTAAGGTGATAATAAACAAGGCTATTTGCACTAAATACTGTGGTGCTCAGCTGAAAATGGTTTGCAGTATGTCACTATATATATGTGTGTATGTGTATACATTATGTGTTACCTTGGATACAAGGCTTGCTCTGTAGGCAGCTAACTGCTTCAGATACTCCTTCTTGGCAGCTTCGGTTTTCTTTTTGTATACCTGAAAACAAAGAGTGGCACATTGGTAAATGAATCTGGTTTTGTTTTTGTACATCACCGGTGTGTCTCATGCTTTTTCATAATGTCTTTCTAAGTAAACAGCCTCTCCTCATCATATTGCCTAAAGAGTGAAATAATAAACATCAAATATTTTAAAGAAAATATTGTTCCAACTGTGAAACTCCCTTTAATGAACCAGCAGTACTGAAAAAACAAAATTCCTCAGAGCATCTCAGGTTTAATTGCTCAAAGTGAAGTGTGGGGTACTTTCAGATAGGACCTTTGGGGATGGGGGAAGGTAGGTGTGACCGTCTCCTCTGGCTTCCACTTGTGAGACCAGTCCCCTCTGGGGAAGACGAGAATCTGCAGAAAGACATTTGAACTAAATGAAGGAGGAGATGACAGCACCACACAGATCATCCAAGAGGACTTCTCTCTTCCCTGGGTGAACTGTTGGGGGCAGTCAAAGAAGCCCATGGAGCTGCTAAGGATAATAAATGTTAGTCATTATTCCAGCCTTGATCCCATATCGGTCTAATTAACTTCTCAGAAGCATGGATCTATTTCTGTACATTTCTCTCAACTCACCGAATTATTTTAAATGTGGCATGTGCACAATCTCATAATAGATTAAAGACCTTGGAGAATCACTTCAATTTTGCCCAGATTTCAAGATCAAAGATTATCTGCAGGGTTAGGCAGAACCTCATAGCACTACAGTAACAGGATGTTAGAAAAACATGTGTAGATGTTTAGGGTTGAAAGCCCTCAGGAGGAGAACCAGCTTCTGACCCATGGAGCCTAGCTAATGACTTGCTGTTAGCCATGTCAGTGACAGATTCATTTCTGTTTGCAAATATTGTCATGAGTTTCTCACTACTTCAAGTTTTGGGTTTTTTTACCTGATGGGGTAGATTTAGGAGTCATACATGCATCTGAGCTTCATGTAACTAAGCAGGACTGACTCCTCATCTTTCTTGTTGAAATGAAAACCTTAAAAAACATCTAAAGGTTTAAAAGTGAGGGAGACAATGGGAAAGAAAATTTACTCTTTTATTGTTCTTATGTTTCATAGTTTTTAAGTCACATGCCAGAGGTTAATCCATGTGTGGACAGGCATTTGGGATTCATAATATTGCACAAAATGAAACTGCAGCTTTTTGTCTCTGTTGTCCACTTCTCCAGCCAAATGCACAACCTGGGCACCTTTGGCCTCCATGAAGAAAGTAAAGACTGTTCACCTTGCCCCTCCCACCCCTCACTGCCTAGTTAACTGCACTATTGATTCAAAGCTGAAAGACAGGCAAAACTAGTTAGGAGGACAATTTTGGGGTGCTCTTCTGAATTCCACAGCTAAAAGCACACATGAACATCTCCTCCCCAGAAAGATAAACTTTATGAAACTCTAAAGTGTTCTCTTTTGATCTTCCAATGCTTCAGTAAAAGCAGCAGTCCCGTAATGGAGAGGACCTGGCAGCACAGAGTGTACACACAGAGGACAATACAGTTGCAGACTACAAAGGGAGAGTGGTAATGTCAGGCTGGAACGATCCAGTACAACACCATTTTTATAAAGAATGTACTCGTGAAACAACTTTTTGTTTCACTGAGGCTTTGCTTTCAGACACAGAAAAACCTCAGATACAGGCTGGCAAAACTCAGAGGCTGCCTAAAAGGATTAAAGATTTTGCTTCCCAGGGAAGCAAAAGATCATAATGGAAACAGAGAAGTCTTAGGCTTCTAAAATTGTAAATATAAAGACAGAGAGGGAAAAAGATTTGTTTTAGCTGTGCAACTGTATCTTTGCACCCTTGTAATTTCTCCAGATTAAGATAAATATGTAGTGCTTGCTGATCTCCTATTGTTCTGCAAAGAATAAAAAAAGGTAGCAGTTTTCTTCTGAAGTTGTAATCGTTTGTGATTATTAGGGGAATTACTATTTGTTTTGAAAACAAATAAGAAATTAGTCAGCAGTCTGTTCCTAGCTGCTAAAATGAATTCAGCTTGACCTACAGAACAAAGACTAAGTTATACTGCTTTGTATATTGCAATGCCTCTGCATCATTCTGATAGCCAACTTAAAAAACAGAGCTGAACAAAGAATTTTACACAGAATAATGTTCTTCAAAAGATCATGTATCTACTGCTTCCACATTGGGTTTTATTTTGCAATACACAAATATAAAAAATAGACACTCCTGCTGTGCTCTTACAGTCACAGCATAATTGAAAGACTCCTCTGGGACCTGACTTTTCCCGCAAATTGTCATATTGCACAAGGTTAACTCAATAATATGAAGCTAACAACAATTCTGCAAATCTCCATCTAAAACATCACTACTTCATAGGAACACCATCAGAGAGTTGTTATTTAATTATTTCCTACCTATGCATCTACCATGTTCAGTGTACACACTGCCTTGCCCTCTGCTCTTGAATCTTTTGGTGAATGAATAATAATCACATGAACACCAAGTCTTCCCTGGCACTATAAACTTTAACGATTTAACAGAAAGCCATTATAGTAAAAAAGTCCTTACTGGGTGGGGGAAAGTTTTAGATGACCCCAGCCTGCTTTGACTTTTGCATTGTCAAGGATGATCCCTGCAGGCTGGCTTGTCTGGAGAGTGATCAGCTCGCCCCACTTTGTCCCTGGAAAAGCTTTGGTGTGTCCTCTGGGGACAACAGCTTGAGCTCTCACTGTCTACCTGCACTGTCCTTCTGAAGGTGCCCACTGCTTAGGTCAGCATACAAGTAGGCTGATGATCCTCGTGCTGGTTTTGGAAATTCTGATTGGTCATGGCCTAGACTAAAAATTAGGGTGAGTTCTGCCCATCTGGGGAGTAAACACTTGGTAACATAAATAGCAACAAGGTCTGGTCTGGCCGTCAGTATTTTTCTCTGAAGGCAAATGACTGTGGCCCTGGCAGTGGTACAAATTCACTGGCTTTGTGCTGGCCTGGACTCGCACTGGGGGCTTATGAAGGCAGGGCAAGTGGGGAGCGTCTTCAGCATTAGCAGCAGTACCTCAAACAGGTATGAGCAAGTCAGCTGCTCCTCCCAAACTGTTGGTTTGTTTTCTTTTTTTTTCTGCAGCTGTGAGCATTTTTTGCCCTCAGGCTTAAATAGTTTTGTGTTGTTGTAAGTATAAGAATTGCATCCTTGCAGCACTTTTGGAGAGGAAAAAAGGCTTGTGTCATCTTTCAAGTGTGCTCTAGAAAATAGCTGAAGATCTTTTGAGCTTCATGCTTAAGACAGTGCCAAATATAAAACACATCATATCCAATAATACAATTAACATTTTTCCTGTATCACGAAGCAGGGTTCTGTTCTGTTGCTTATCTATACTGTATAGTGGGAATATTTAATTTTATTTATGGCATCTTAGAAATCTCCTATAAGGTCATTTTCCTGTCCTCTGTCAAGCAAGCAACAATTATTAAATAAGTAACTTGACAGAAACGTATAGTTACAAAATTAAGTAATTTCCATCTTGCTTTAATTCATTTAACACGATAATTGAACATCAACTGATTGTCACTCAGGCAGCAAAGGCCCATTCTGATTCAGCAGCATATTTGTTTCCTTACACAGTATTTTATTTTCTATATTGTCCCCGTTGTGGAAAAATGAATGTTGGCAGAAAAAAACATCATTTTGTATGTGCAGGGTGGGTCAGTTTAATTTATTCTTCTTCTTTTCAGATTGTTATAGAAACCCCAAAACACCAAGACTACATACATTTGTCTATAGATGGAACTTGCTGGCATTATTTTCCTACTGTACTTCACACACAACAAATGTAGACAGCATAATACACAGGTCCTTATTTAATTGCACTTCCAAGGTAGCTTCAAGTTCCCTTGCACTGTTTAGCAAAGCATGCAAAAAGGAGCAAGTACGAAACCCTACTTTGTGCATATAAATATATAAGATAGAACTTGAATTAGGCCACCAGGGGAGATGAATGCCCTGGGCTCTCAGAGGCTGGTACCAGCCCCCAGGCCATTGGACCAGCAAGCTTTAGCTCAGTTTCCTGGGCTGACCATACGTGTGGGCCACCAGAGCTATTGCAGCCTACAGTTAGGACTGAACTCTTCTTATTAACAATGATACACACACACCCTTAAACTGAATGCGCCAAAGTTCCACTTGGAGATAGAGGGGTGGTGAGTTATAGGACAACCACTAACAAATACTAGATTCACCAAATTAAAACCACAGTAGAACTTAAGCACTTTTGCATTATGCTGCCAAATTCTGGTCATGTTTTGCTTTATGTATTTTAACTGCTGTTTAGTTCTTGTCTTTTTGGATCATAAATTCCTTGAGGCAGGCTTTATGTCTCCTGTGCTGTTCTATGTGTTCCATAATATGGAGTTCATTACTGATTATATATATAGTTGAAATACACCTGTAATGTCTTAAGCCAGGTTTTTGTTCTGGTTAGCCATTTTTTCACAATGAACTTCCTCTCGGCATGCTTGTGGAAGATTATCAACACATCACAACACACTAGGCAGCAGGATTACTACCCTGTCACTTGTGGATTGCAGCCTTATTGCTTCAGGGGAACAGATATCCCTTCCCCAAGTCATCACAAGAGCCAAAACAGGCACTCAGATGTCTGCAACCATGTCCTCAGTTTTGAGTGCTAATGGGAAACTATTGCTTCTGAGTACAGTCCCCTCTGATATTAGAGATGATACCAGCCTTGGAGACAGCAAACTAAACTGACTGATGATTTTAAGAGAAAAAGAGACTTTCAGAATTTGTGCTCCATGGAAGTCTGCAAAAGCTCTGTGTCTCTTAGCTGACAAAGCAAATTACAAAGAACCATGCTACTTCCCTGGCTTTGCCTAAATAGATGCTACGAGGATGACAAAGAAAGGGAAGTTTTCCGTTTATCTTGTGGATATCTCCTTAGAGCTGACGCTTGCAAGCAAGTTATATTTGTCTTTTAAAAGTGATGTAAAAGTGCCCACATTTGTTTTGGTGGAAGTGTTCCAGAAGGCCCACAAAACAGTATATGCATGCAAAAGCAGTAGATCAAAAAGCAACATGGCCGATTTTGTATTCTTGGTCTCTGCAGTGTTATATCCCATGGGAGTGTCATTTTCACCGACTACAGTTACAGGAATGTCATCTGATAAAATACAGTAGGCTCCAATCCAGAATTAAATTCCACATTCAGATTGTCGTTCCTGGCCCTAAATACGTTGGTTCATAGAGAAAACTTGTATTTTTTTCCAAGTGGGAGACATATCTCTAGTTTTAATCTCCTGATTTTGCAGCAAAGGCACCTAGAGCTTCACACACTCATCTAAAATATGGAGAAAGATATTCCCACAGCAGTCAGAAAAAAATTCCTCAGAATTGCTTAATGGACATTGAAATATGTTACCATTTGATTTTTAATCTAAGTACATACAGTAACAGAAAGAGGCCCAGGGCTAGCTATATGGCTCAGTAGTCTCTTTGACTGTTGAGCATGGAAAAGATACTGATGACATATTAGAAGCTTAGGGGAAAGAATTCAGTCTTTCTGGCATGTGAGGGAAAGATTACAGGCCAAATTCAGCTCTAGCACAAACACTGAGACTCTATGGAGAACACTGGAAATTGCAGCCATTTGTGCCAGGCCTAAATTTGACCTTATGGTCTTGATGCTTACAGGAGCAGGACTGTACACTTTATCAGAGGCACTTTGGATGAAAGTTGAGTACAAAACAAGTGACATTAAACATATGATTTATGTGGTGATTATTTCCACTTGCTGGTACTCTTTTTAAAATAACCTAAGGATGTGAGGTTGAATGGAGGCATAATAATTGGGCCTAAATCCAGTTTTGCATGCAAATGACTTAAAAGTCATGTTCCTATTGAGATCAAATGTATGGATAAAAGCTGGGGAAGAAGAATAAAGAGAGAATTAAGGCTATTATTTATGCATATTGCTACAGCACTATTTGAAACCCAGGGTCCTTTTGGCCCGGCTGCTTCCAAGTACAATAAGAAGGTGAAGTGGACTTGAGGTTAACATTTCATAACTCGGTGGCCTTGTGTAATATTTCTCTAGGACCTGTGTTTGTTGTGTGCTGCAAACGGATATTAGAAATCCACCCTGGACTGGGGGTGTCTGATGTTCCCTGTGACTTCGGTGCTCCCAGAGGGCCTGATACTTCTCCCCTCTGAATCAGTGGAAATCAAGGGGTTCAAGGACTGGCCACGTAGAATCCAGGGCTGTAGAAAAATCTGAAGATATAAGTTTACGTATCTGTACATATATGTGCATAGACACGAGTTGTATCTGCACGTAGTGTGTGCCTATCGCTGGTCCATTTGTGTTCCAGCTCATTAAGCACAGATGCTTTCAGAGGATGGGAGAAGGAGAATACACCAGGATGAGGATCAGTTGTTTTAAAATCTTGACACTCCCATCTAGACCTTCAAAGGGTAGAGACGCTATTTCAATATAGAAATTTGTGAAGAAAAACAGTGCATCTCCCAAACACACCTAAGATGCTACACTGGCAAAATCAACATTGCTGGTGCAGGTAGCTGAGAGGAGAGATGTAAGGCTGCTCTCTGTTTTGCCTGTTCCTGAATCCATTTTGCTTATAATTCACTTTGGCAGTGTGCACACACAGATGTGCCTTCTCTTCCTATTCTCATTTACAAAAATAAAACAAAGCTAAACCTTGTGTGGTTGTTTATGTACTAAACTGAAGGCACATTCTCATTCTCTTAAAATTGTGTTAGTTATTCCTTGGAGATTGCTTCATTAGCATGGAGCAAGTAAGGGTTTTTAAAGGGAGAATAAGAGATAGGTAAACAAATGTCTGTGTGAGTACATCAGCATATAGAAGGGAAGAAACTGAAGTTTTTTAAAATGCTACTGACTACCTTGACCTCATGGTCTGCACATCTTCTGAAGCTGCTTCAGCAGCCAGTCCCCTGAACTGTCTGACATCCTGACACCGGGCACCCCACATGCATGGCAATGCAATGGGGACATGATGGCTCTTCCAGCCATGGGATGGATGACCTCCTTTGTCATTTCAAGGGATGGGATGCCATCGCACCCTGGGAGGGAGGATATAGGTTAGGTGTTCCCAGAGGCCAGGCGGAGTCAAGACCTGTTGAAACACTGATCTTGGATCCACTTTGATTGACTTGGGGTGCCTCACATCATGAGAGAAGCTGTGGAGATATGAAGTATTGGCCAGCATTACTTGTAAGCCCCTTCCTGATATATCTGGTTCATCCCAGCAGTGGATAATGTGCTGCTATGTGTAAAACTTCCCCGTGGTCAAAAGAGAAACTTATAAAGCACGCTTTGTTATTTTTCATGCCCAAATCAGTCTGGGTTATTTTTAGAAACAAAATAAAAATCCCTGAAAGCTTGTGGGTTTATAGCGAAAATGGTAACAGCGTCACAAATATTGACACTAATGCACAGGGACTTCGTTTTACGTAATTATTGCTAACATATAATCCAAGTTCCATCAGATGTTAAAGAATAAACTGCAGCTTCTATCTAGTGGGTCTTTGAGCACCAATGAGGAGTAAATTATTTGATTTTGTGAGCTCAGAGGATTTGTCAGCTGCCTCATATGTATAATTCTGGCTCTTCATATTCCTGCTGCTTCTAATTTAGCAGGACAGGCTCATAATTGAAGCAAATTAACTATTTACACTTGCCACTTCTACCAGGGGAAGAGGACACATCAGCAGGAAAGAATGAGTGGGAAATTAAATTCTTCCCACTTGTGTCAGATCTGCTCTTATATAAACACATTAACAGTAATTTCATGAGGCGTCAACCATAGGAATAAATACTGAGGGATAAAATAATGAGGTGTTGCTATTGAGCTGAACTGTTGCAGCTAATATTACTGTCTATGAATTATGCAGCCTGAAAGAAAGCATCTGTCACAGCACTCAAACAGTCGTTTCACCTGCTTCTTCTGATTGTTAAGTTTGGGGTGCCTGAGGTGAATCCCTCCTTCTCCCAGCTGTAGGGCCAGTGCAACACTGAAGTAAACACACAGGAACACATGCACACAACACAAGTATGCACACTAAGCTGTTCATAGGAGGCAAATTAATTCCCACTAGAATTCCAGTTAAGTCACTGAAGTTACACCAGAGATTGATTTTGTTGAATGTTGAATAGACATTCAATTCCATTTTTAGAATAACAGAACATTTATTAAGGTCTTTGGCTGAAGTTTTAAAGTCACACTAATGTAAACAAGAACATTTTGTTTGTAATTTGCCACATCTATTACAGATTTACTAGGACTCCAATTAGAAACTTAAGGTTCATTTAGTACATGCACATCTGGTACTGATTTAAAATCACTCTACTTTTTCATCTAAGGACAGAAAATGACCTAAATAGCCTTTTTACCCAGTTTAAACCAGTGTTCTGACTGAAAGCCTCAAGCGTTTAGCATGCTGAACCCTCTTTCCTAGGGGCTGTTTATCTCCCCTTTGCAGTAAAAAAGTGTGCAAAGGGCAAAGATGTACATAGGTAAGGTATAGAAATGGGTGCACAGAAGTATAGTATTAAGGAGAAAACAGTCTTTGTGATCATAAGAGAGGAACTGAAAAAGCCATTGAAAAAAAATATCCCTGTGCTATGGCTACAGCATCGAGGAGAACGTACCCAAACATACTACTGCTACAGCTGCCTACCATTCACAGATTTATTAATCTGAACAGTTTTAGAAAGCATTTACAGTGGAAAATGAAGGGAAATGCACAGTGCCTCCTTCTGATCATGTGTAATTATTGTAATCTATTCAGAATTTGAGAAGTCCATGACAAAGTCCACCATAACCATGAAACGCCCTTTGACTTCTAGACTCCTCTATGTAGATAGACTCAGATAAAGAAAACATAGTCACACACCAGCATTGTTTGCAAATGGGCCTTTTACATACAGAAATTAACGTGACTCAAAAATGCAAATGTCTTCATATGGTAAAATAAGAGGGAAGTACACTGGTACCTGCTTTAATCTAATAAATTGCATTATTCTCACAGTAGGAGTACCAGAGTGCAATCCATTTTAAGCATAACCCTCCCCTAACTTTAGTAAGGCACCCACCATCAGCTGGTTCATAAGAACATTTCCTTTTTTGTCATTCAAATCCTATTTTCTCAAACAACACTTTCCTAGTTCTTCACAGTTTGAAAAACATATGTGGTTATTGCACAAAGCCTTTCAAGCTACAGTCTAATATGTCAGGTTATCAAAATTTTGTTGCAAAGGCTTGGACATACATATACTGCCCTTAGGTCATTATTGTACTGAGGTTCTATACTTTTATTTATTCTGTGGTCAATCTTCAGGAATAAACAAGAAGAATTCTATGCATTTCAGAAAAAAATGGCTCAGATCATAGGAACAAAGAAGATTTCATTTTAGCATGAAAACATGACGCTATTCTTCTTTCTCAAAAGCTGCATTATGTTCTACTTTCTGATTCATTTGTATTTACTATTTAAATACTAAAAGGAGTTCCAATTCAGGAAACATAATTTGGAAACATACTTCTATTTAAATTCCAGAATAAGCATTAGCTTCCAAAACATAAGCCAGAAGCTTTATGATAATTGAATCCTTTTCAGCAAGTATAATTCATCAATAAAGTAGTCCTCTAATGATGTTATTGTTTCTTTATTTAACTATTTTTTGAATTTCTGAAGCTTCTTCAATGCCAAATACCAAATGCTACATCAATCATTTGTATTTTTAGAGTCAAATTTTCCTACCAGAGACATAGGTTTCATAACAGTTACTAATGCTCTGGATCAGAAAAATTAGGCCTCTAAAATACAGACTATCTGGTCAGTTAAGATGTCTTGTAATCATTACTTTGTGCTATTAGATCCCTAATGGAATAAAAAATGAGTTTAAATTTATTCTAGAAAATAGGATTGCCAATTTTATTTTTTTAAAATGGGGACTATCTTTCATTATTTTTGTACAGAGCTAGATTAGAAAGGTCTTGAGTCTGGAGTTTTAAAAATGGGCTTAATAGAGTATAATGAATAGGAAAAATGAGTCAAAAAGCAACAAAGATATGCTAACCCAAACTCTTGAAAGAATTGGCTTAAAAAACGTAGTTGCAGCCATTTTTACATGGATGGGTCCATGTGGATTCCATAACACACAATTCTGCTGGGTTTCAACTTAAATTAACAACAACAGAGATAAGGAAAATAGATTTTGTTCTGCTCTTACAGCACAGGACTTACTCAATTTTTGGTCTCAACCATGAATAGGAAATCAAATTTAAAGCTGGAAATTTAGGGTTTCGTGCACTTTTCTTACACATTTCTATGGAAGGGCTTTAATATTTTGGTGGTAGCACACACATGACAAGCTCAAAGGAAACGTGCATTTTACAGTCTTTTAGATTGGCCTTTGCTGGGCATATTTAAAAAGGGAAAAGAAAGAGACAACACAACAAAATAACTCTAATGTGCCAGTCTAAGTGACTTTTCTGTTCTCTGTGTTCAGAAAGTTACCTTTCCTCCTGCTAAACTTTCCAAATGCTGGCCTTATTCAATGGTGGATACTAGATAACAAAAGCTGGTATTTTTTGTTAGTCAGTGAGTTCCAAATCTTGATTCTTTTTACACTGGTATCTTTAACAAGGATCTAGATGTACCTACACCACCCATTTATTAGCAAAGTAATCCTTTTTTTCTTTTTTCCAAGCTTAAATAATTTTACATATCAAAAAAAAATAAAAAAAGTTTTCTTTAATTCATAGGTTTTTAACTGTATTTTTGTAATAACAGTGTATGAATGAATGAGATTCAGTTTAGTCCCAGCTCTTTTTCACTCTCTGTGCTAACATCAACCCCAACTCAGGTCTCCTACAGCCAATATAACTCTCACCTAGCATATCCTTTCCTTCCATATCTGTTGCTTTCTTAAAGTTCCCATTTCTTTATCAATCCAATCCATCCCGTTGGCAGTTAGTAAAAATGCAACCAATAACAACAGAAAAGCAATGGTATGCTACAGTGAGGATCAATGGTATTTGCCAGCTGTCACCACTTAAATGTGATGAGCTTCCAGAGCTGCCCACTTTTACACAGCTTTGACTGACTTGGAAGGATTTCTGCAAAGTTTCAGGTCTAGCTCTGCTGGCCTCATTACAGAACCAAGGCCTTTCCATGGAAGATGGAAGCAACCTTGGGAAGTGATTTCCACAGCCCCCATACATGCTACAGGATGCCCTTTGCCAGCGTCCACCCTAGGTCTCTTTGGGTCAACCCATCATTAACTTCTTTCGTAAAAGCCAGGTGGTTTGGGAGCAAATGTGAGCCCAGCTCCTATTCTGGCATCGTGGGATCATGGGGAACGGAAACATCTGCAAGCTCACATATATGTCAGGTCACATTGCACAGATGTGAGCTTTGGCAGCAAGGTCCTCTTACACAGTTTCACATGCAGGGCAATGACATTGTAAAATCCTAGGCCCACCAATGTCAGCATAAAACATTCCTAAATATAATCTTAAAACTTGTCTCACATCCCAAAACAAGGCAAACTCTTTTAGTGGTTTCATACAGACGAAATAAAACAATACTCTCCTTATCTCAGTGACTTTAAATGAAATTCCTGCGATGGCACATATTCAAGTTTCATCCTGGCAAACAAAAGAAGCTGCCTACAGTGCTCAGATGACCCTGATAGCACTTTCCTGAAACAAAGACTCTGAGCTACAGCACATATTGTACCTGTTTTTGTTCTTCTCCTAAGCCGTCCCACATTGAAGCTACAATTTTAGAGACTTCACCAAAAGTAGCATTGGGGTTTTGGCCCTTGATGGCTGCTTGAGTGTCTCGAAAGAATAATGCATAGGCAGACACAGGCTTCTGTGGCTCATTTGGATCCTTCTTCTTCTTCTTTTTGGGAGTTTTGGGTTTCTTTCCTATGTCTGAAGCAGGTCTCTTCTCGCCACCATTGACCTGTAACATAAAATTAGGAAAGTACTATTAAAAAAAGCCAGTTTAATTCACTCCAACCACTGTTACAGCCTCTGTGATGCAAAAATTTTGGATTTTGCATGCAGAAATGGAATTTTTGTTGTTATTTTTCATAATCCAAATGTTGACACTATCTGCATTAGTCACATGTATAAAATTCACTATAAGTATTTCAGAAAATGCAATTTTTTCCCTTAAAGTAATCTATATTTCTCTTTCATATAATTGCTATAATCTCTGTAGTTCATCTGGTCATCTTTTCACCTTTTCTAAGTTTTATTGCTAGTGGCTATGACATGAAAATAATGACAAAATTCAAATTGCATTAGTTTCTCTACAGCCTGAGTATCAGTTCAACAATATGAACCATCTGCAGACAGAAGAAACACTGTCATTTCTACCTTTTGCTTATTCTCATCCTTCCCCAGAATGACCCCAGACTACTGTTCAAATCAATTTCTTTTACAGCTGGTGGTACACCTTCCAGGAACTTTGAAGAAAATCTGGTTGTGAACCAAGCAATTCATGTTATAGACATTCCCCTACACACCTTCTAATTAAAATCTGAAGAAACAAAGCTTTGCCAGTATAGAGAGTTTAGAGCCCCTTAAAGGATTGGTTTTGACCTATCTGGATTTAGCTGAGTAGTTTTTATATCTGCTCATGTAAAAACAAATGGTTTGAGGAAAGGAGTAAAAGAGGAATGCTGTACGGAGGAAAGCTCATGTCTTATTTCTGCACCACCTAAAAAAAGCCCTGCACATGAGCATTTGTGCAAACACCAAAGCATCCTATTTTCCTGTGAAGCTGGTGAAGGGTCTAGAGCACAAGACTTGTGAGGAGCAGCTAAGGCAACAGGGGTTGTTTAGCCTGGAGAAAAGGAGGCTCAGGGGAGACCTTATCACTCTCTACAACTGCTTGAAAGAAGGATGTAGCACGGTGAGTGTTGGTCTCTTGACCCAAGTTACAAGCCAAAGAACGAGAAGAAACAGCCTAAAATTGCCCCTTGGGAAGTTTAGATTGGATATTAGGAAAAATTTCTTCACCAAAGAGATTGTCAAGCATTGGAACATGCTGCCCAGGGAAGTGGTGGAGTCACTCTCCCTGGAGGCATTTAGAAGATGTGTAGATGTGGCTCCTGGGCATATGGTTTAGTGGCGAACTGGGAAGTGCAAGGTTAACAGTTAGACTTGATGATCTTAAAGGTCTTTTCCAATCAAAATGATTCTAGGATTCTATGACTTACAAGCACATAAAGGGACAATGACCTGATTCTTCAACACATTGGAGCTCCATGGCAAAGTAGCTTTTCTTGATATGATCACTTAAATTACGGTAGCTGTAGAAATGGTGTGTGATCTTACAAGTGGGTTCAAAGGCTTTTCCCTTTTGTCAGCATGACCAAAGCACTGTGCATCATAAGCATTTTGAAGTATGAGAAGATCAAGAGCATAAATGGGATGCTCTAGGCTAAGGATCTACTAGGCATGACTTCTTTCCCTTCCTTCTATTATTATTTTTTAATAATGTGTATCAAGTGGCACAGGAGGATATGGATGTTCAAATCGTTGGAACTGCATGAGGAAAATGGATGGAAATCCTCATTTGGAGAAAAATAACTTTTTTATTTTCCTATATGTCTCACTATGTGGTGTTCAACAGAACCCAGGTAACTACGGTGAACAATCTGGATCTCTGTGGCTTACTAAAAATAGCAAAAAAGTGATGGCCACAACTTGAAAATGAAGTTGCTTGTTTTCTAAGAATTATGTTACAATAGTTGCAACTTTACTACAAGGTTAATAGACACGCAGCCTGTCGCCAGCATTTGGAAAATACGGAAAAACAAAAGTGTGCAACCCATTATTAAGTTATCCAACTTTTTGTCTCTTGCTATTATTTAATTCTACAGGGTACACAACACTAGCAGTTAAAGTATAATTAACTAAGGCTCTCTAGTTAATTTGACAACATTAGTCTAAACTTTTCAGAAGTCCTGTGCAAACTCCTTGAGCAAGAAGACTTGGCAATAATTAGTTCTATAGTTAAAATTTTACCTGTGTGATTTGCTAACATTTTTCTCCTTTCAGTTTATTTTTGAACCAATGAGATTTAAAAGTTCTCTACATTAGGATACCACACTACTTCAAATACCCTTAAACTAGGTGATATAGTACAGAAACTTGTGTAAGTGCCTTCTGGTAAGTTGTTCTGTGAACAGCTCTAAAACCTTATTCTCCAACCTTAATGACCAAGAGACTTCAAAAACCCACTGTTAAAAACAGAGTACTCACAGGGGAAATTCTGTTTGTCTTATATGAAAATAACGAAATAAAAAGAATACCAGAATTCCAGTACTAATAACCTTGCAAATGGCTGAGATGATAGCCTACCTTATGCTCCCATCAGTCTATCAGCTTCATAGACTCTACTTCTAACCACCAAAGCAGAGACAGATGGAAAATAAAAACCATATATATTCTGCTAGGCATAGACTTGTGCCTCAAAATCCCTGGAGGTGTAGTTAGCTCATGGTAATCCACCTCCTGTCATGGCTTATTGCTTAATTATGGTGATGTATTTAACTTATTTATCACAAGAAAGCAATAATCTTTCACTTTAAGAAAGTGTACATTAACCATGTTGCACACATAATAGATCACAAGAATATCTAGTGTAGGATTTAAAACTATCAAGTAAGCCACATCGTTGATATCTAAATGTCCCTTGAGAACCTGGAAAATGTCTATAAGCATATTTAAAATAAACTGCAATAGTACCAAAGCCTTTAATGGAGCTAGGAGAGCTGTTTTATGCACACTATCTTGCAGTAATCGCTGTAGTTTAAAATAGATTTTAATCAAGCACCATCTGCATAATAGGCTGAACAGACAACACAGAATTCCACTTACAACTCCTATCATATAAAGTAAATATTGTAAAACCTCTGCCACATAAGGAGAATATGCTGCAGCAGTTCTTTAGTAATTGTGTTTCTGTTATTTAATTCTTGCTACTTGTGGTCCTCTTGCTATCTTCCCTCTAAAATACATTATTTGAATTTCTCTCATAAGTGATATGCAAATGAACATGGAAGAAAATCCTCTTATCCATCTATGAAGAAATACTTATTTACAAACCAGTAATGCTTCCAGCAGCTCACAATTATGCTTGGCAATAACGAAGTACATGTTTAATGATCCAACAGAGTGAATTATGGCAAGAATTACATAAATGTAATATTCCAGTGTTGAGGTGGCCAGAATCAGGCATGTGCTAAGCGGCGACTTTGTTTAGAATGCTTTTATAGTTACTTACAACCACTACTTTTTAAGTTCTCCTTTTTTTCTTCTTCTAACAATAGCCCCACATATGACATTTAGAAGAATTAAGGAGCCTTAGTGATGTGCACCCCTTGCAGAGACAACACCCTTAGTCTGAGGCTACATTTCACATTTCCACGGTCTTAGCAGCTCTCTGAATGTGTATCCAACCTTACAATTATGCTACAGTTGTCACTGATCTTATGGTCAAGGAACCTCAGCTGTCCTGCTTTTAGAGCAACAGCATGAAGGGAAACTGAGCCCTCTATAATGCAGCTCCTTTCCCTTTCTTTGTGCAAGGACAGTTGAAGTCTGAACAGCCTATATGAAAGAGTCTTTATGAGAATGAGTATTGCCAAATAGTATTTAGCAGCTGCTGCCATTAGTTCTGTGTATGTTGGATAAGGCTTACAACAATTTGAATATTTATCATAGAATGAACATTCAAGAAGCTCAGTACATGAACACTTACATCAGTTTGTAAAGTTAATACTGGAATTTGGAATATATACATTGAGCTGAAATGGTAATTTCCTTCATGCATGGAAATCAGTGGTTCATAGGGCAACAGTTATAATTTTAGTCCAAATGTGTACATAAAATATGTGGTTTTTTATACCTTCAATCACTCTCTTCCTATAAATTCATGTAAATATGAACAGGATATTGAGATTTCTGTATTTTTTTCTCTAGATAGAAATAGGTATAGTTTTTAGGGACCTCTCTACCAAATAGGCTATGAAAAGACCAGTGGCTTCTCTTTCACACATTTCAGCTGGTATAAACTGAGGGAGGTCATCTGACACTGAGGTGATTTTCCATTTGGAAATGTACTTTGTCTTTTTCATCAATGTGGGTACACAGGCAAGCACCTCGTCCCGCTGGTTAAATAGGGAGAACATCACTGTTGCTATTAATGACACGCTGAGTTCAGAGGGAGGTGGTTTTTACGCAGTGCTCATGGCAGGAACATCTCTGACTCCATGAAGTGACCTCCAACAGCGACCCCACGACTGCAACATGCGCTCTTCTACTGAAGGGCTGGCTAATGAGATCTGGCCCTGGTCGATTAAGTAATACCACACACCTGCATGGTAGTTTATAAATCAAAGAGAAAAATCCAAATTTCGCCAAGTTATATTCAGTTAAGAGACAGATGTTCTCACAAGAGACAGAACAGCAGGTCGATCTGTTCCTGTCTCCATCCAGTGCCTTCTTTCACTGAGAAGATTTCTGGAGTGAGAATTTTCACAGGCCCCTCCAAAGCAACTTTGATAAAATGTAATACTGTTGTATCTGGGGAGAAAGAGCTCCACAGAAAACTGATTTATTTTGAGTATTCATGTCTACTCACTGGCAGCTTCCAGGAAGAGAAACGCGACACAAAGATACACAGTGGAGAGGTTTAAATCTTGAAGTACAACAATACACTTAACTCCTTAGGCTGATTATTCAACTTCTCTTGTCTTTTACAGAGGGAACTACAGAAGAACCATTGCATGGGATCAGGCGTGCCAGCCCACTGCCTGTCTCCAGTGGTGGCCAGCCTCAGGTGTTTTCATGAAGCCCTAAGAAATCCCACAGAAGACATATATGGCATTATCTGCTCCCCATCAAGCTTGCTGTTTAAACCATAGTAGCTGGAGAAGAATTTAAGCCCTAATTAAGTCAATATTAACCAAATTTTAATAATGTCCTTTAAAACTTTGCTCTTAGAAGTGAAATTATAAATATAATTTTAAGGCAAGGTATCTACTTTAGCACATTGGATTTAATTTTGTGTTGTGCATTGTGCCATTTGTCATCTTTTTCTACTTAGACTAAGCATGAGAGAATTTTAAAGAGAGTTTTCCAAAATAACATGGCTTGTTAAAAGTTGAACTCTATATAAACTGGCTTTCACAAAGACAGGAGCAAGTTTTACTTAGTCTGCAGTGCTTTGTATTTCTCTATTAAAAACATTAGTTTCAGATAATTACTGCTTGCTTGAAACCACAACCCTACACTTTTGCTAGCACAAAGTGCTACACTGAAAAAGTCCATGAAAAATATAGGTTAAATAACGGAAATAATTGATAGAAGTAGAAAGGAAATCCTAATTATTAGAGTGGATATTTTCTCCAGAAGTTTAGAGCACTTTGCACACTCCCAGCAATGTAAAAATATTAGCAATGCAACAGGAGGAGCAAATAAATTATTCTGAAAAAGTAAAGGCTGCCTGGAATTATTTTTACATAGCTGTGTTCTCAAGTCTTCCTCAGTAAGGAAGTGCTCATTTAAAATGTATGAATTATTCAATAATTTTTAAAACCTAAAGTTTGTGAAATCAGGGGAATGTCCTGAAATAAAACTTTTGAATCAGAATTTATTCAAATTGTAGAAAAACATATGTCTCCAATTACATGATTATTTTATAGCTTGAGGCATGAAAAACAATATAATGTTAAAACAAATCAGACTTACATTTCTTGACTGGATTATACCTCCTCAGTGACTCACAATATGTTTTCTTCACATTCCTTGCAAGTCTGCAACTTTTCCCCAGCAGACATGGCTGTGGGACAGACTACAGTGCACGTGGCACACGCTGCACTGCAGGAGTGCTCTAACAGGACTGGTATTTTCTAGTGACCACAAAACAGAGCTAAGGAGGCTCTCAGTTTCAATATGCTATATTCCTGCTTTAAGGGATGACTTAGTATAAAGTCCCCATCTTCCTGTGTCTCAGCTTTTCTGTCTGCAAAATTAAGATAATAGACTCGTGTATTTTTGGGAGGTTTTCAGGATTTTGGGAGATTTGGGAGATTTTTGCATGCAAAACCTGCTATATAGATTGGCATTTATCCTTTAAAGAAATTTATTATGTAAATTACTCTTATCACTTCATTACTGTACTGACATTAAAATGAAGCTTAAACATGTCATGATGAAGTGTCAGCACCTCTCAAAAGTATAAATGCATACAGGGTCTTCCAGATTTTCAAGGTAAGGTTTTTAAAGTTCATAGGATCTTTCTGTTCGGGTTGCTATGATGTTCTGTTTACTCATCCTGTGACCAAGTAGCAAAGACTAGCATATTGCACAGACTGTTCATACTTTTTATAGCAGTAACTTGATCTTTAACTGGGAACAAACATCCCTGCTATGCAAGTGAGAAAACTCAATCCTTATATTAAAGTCCCAAAGGAATGACTATCCTTTCAGTGTTTAACAGTATTCCAGTTTGCTCTCACAAAGAGGAATGATGTAATTTACTCAAGCTGCCTGAAGAATTGTCTGGATATTGTAAGTTCTGTATTCATAACCCTTTATTCACTTCAGTGAACCACCAATCATGTATAAAGTATCACCTTAATAACTGTGGCCGTATCATTCATTTAGCAGGTCCTAAAAATATCCGCCATTTACATAGTAATCCTAGCATCTAAGCCTACCTTAGAGCTATCTTCTCCTTCATCTTCATGGACTGAACTGGATGGTGAAGGAGTTGCAGATTTGCTTCCAGGTGGAGAGGGCGAGTTGTGAGGAACATTGTTTCCACCCATATTCAAACCAAGCTGTGCACTGAGCTGGGACTGGTTAATAGTAGTCAGCTGCCCGTGCTGCATCATTCCTGGCTGCCTAATATCTGCAGGTTGAACCCTTGGCCTCATGGTTGCCATCTGAGGGTGGGAACTATACTGGGCTCCTTCTGTATTCCGTAAATCTTGCATCTACAAGAGGAAAAAAACTGTATTAAGCATATCACTAATAAAGTGTTCTGTTCCTTTAGACCTCGGTTGGCCTGATTGGCTATGTAAGGCTTAAAGGAAATGGCAAGTACTTAAATAAACATGTAAATACTGAAAATAAACATAGTAAGGATATGATTGACATTTGCATAACACTGACTTATAAAGTATTCAGGCTCTAGCCTCAGCCCTTGGAAACAGCAAAAAAAGCAATGAGAGCTTGGGTTTTTTCACAGTGGGAACAAAAGGGCACTGCTTTCTGTAACTGTGTGTAGAGTATTTCTGAAATGCTAACAGACAGGGACAGGTTTGCACTCTGAAGTTCAGACCTAGACCAGAACATGAACATCCTCAAAATTCAAGACAATTTCCAGATCCTGCTTTTTTAACTTGGGATTTTTGTGGTTTTGAGTTGTGAATTTTGGAGCTGCTGGGAGTTTTCAGAGTCTGAATATCTAGTATTAGGTCCAAATCTATTTTACCTGGTGCTGTCCAATGAGACACTGGACTTTTGAGGATTCAGACCATTGACAAAAGGATGCATTGATAGACTGATTAAATGATTTCTGAGTTGATTTACCGCTAAGACATATATGAATGGAAAGCTCAGAAATCGCAGGATTGACAAATGAATCCATTGTGCTATGTGGGTCACTGCTTCTTAGCATTAACAAGACATACTATTTTAATGCAAGCAACAGATTCAGTCTCTGCAAGGATAAGAATTAAAAGCACTGGAGGATGAAACTCCTTTCTTGTCCAGAGGTCAAATGCACCATACACACAGACCTCAGCAGATTGCCTGTAACAGCTTTTCAGCAGACTCACACAGAAACACGACAAATAGCAGAGTATCAGAGAGGAGCTCAGATTTAAGCTAAGGTGTTCTGTGGGTGATTTAAAATTGAAGTATCAATTCAGAGCTGAAATGAAACAGATACAGTTGTCTTTCTGTGCATCAGGCAAACATGTATGTATGTATAAAGTAGAATCTGACAGGAGCTACCATTGTGTAAGTTCCATTATGATAAGGACATGTGTTAGTGGCTCAGTATATTAACATAGCCATACTTATTCTACTGACAGTCTTTGTTAGACATGTCATCTGAATTGTCTAAAGATCAGTCAGATTTTATTTTTTAAAATCTTTTTATGGCTCATGACTTCTATAACCTATCTCTTGCTCATATATACATTCTCCCATATATCACAGCAATCTGTAAGATCCCTTTCAACCAGTAACAGACAGGAAAAAGTAAAGCTAAACCTGTAACTTCACCTTTTCTCTTATTATTGACAGCATAAAAATGTATCAATTTTAGGGAGATATTTTATGAGCTTGGGGATTGATTTTTGTAAAGGTGACTGGCTGGCAGTAAATCAAACTAATAATACCATTAGTTATGGCATACTTACCACTTTACATGTACTTGTGTCTCTGAAAAGCATTTGAATTGGCTTCTGACAATGTGACATCAGAATTACACCTGTATTTATGTTGTTTTAGAAATTAATAGCTTTTGGTAAAAAAGAGTTATCAATACAAACTGGTTTTCCAAGTTAATTTAATGATGATGAAAGCACTGGAGGAGAGGAGCATAGAAAGCACAGTAGGGGAAGTCAATTGAAAGCTAAAATTTGAATCCTGGTAGACATTTATATTTTTAAATTACTACTGATTTCTTGGTCCTTTCCCTCCAGTATCAGCTCCCTCCTTGCCAAGCATATTAGCCTTGAAAGCCATCATTATCTCTGCCTCCAGCAGACAACCTGTATCAAGACAGTTGTGCCCATGAAGCTGTAACTGCTGCTCAGATGCTTTGCTCTGGATCCAGCTGTTGAGCTGGGCAGCAGCTGGGGAAGGTGGAGCAGCAGTGGGGAGTCTCCAGGTCCTCTTGGCCAGCACTGTGCAAGCGGGAAGGGGATGGGAATCCACACAGTCCCTCATGTGCTGGGCAAAGGGAGGCAAAACCCTTCCCCAAAGCCCTCCCTTCACCCTGTCTGCAGTGCTCAATGTGGGTGTGTGCCCTTCTCAGGCACCCTCCACCCTGCAGGGGCTGAGTCCTCAGGTTTACATGGGGCAGCACCTCATGGTGCAGAATAAACACTTCCATGAAAGGCTGGAAAAGTTTGACTGCTTTTTAGGAAGAGTAGGCATCCTAATGATTTTACAAACTCTAGAAATGTAACAACCACCATCTGAAACTTCTAACTCTTATTTTGAATGAACTTCAAAATTATCGATCTCTAAAAGCAGGACAAGGGCTACCATTTTAATTACTTTTCCTCAAATAAAATATAATATAATTGCTTTAAATAACGCACAGGAAGTTCTACCTGAATACGTGGAAGAACTTCTTCATTGTGTGAGTGAGTGGGTGATTGTGCACTGGAACAGATTGCCCAGAGAGGTTGTGGAGTCTCCCTCACTGGAGATATTCAAGAACCATCTGGATGCAATCCTGTGCCACGTGCTCTGGGATGACCCTGCCTGAGAAGGAAGGCTGGATCAGACGACCCACTGTGGTCCGTTCCAACCTGACCCATTCTGTGATTCTCTAATTCTGCTATTATTCAAAAAGGTCTCTCCTTTAAGAGCTTCAAATATCAGATAGATAATACAGAACATTCTGTGTTTTTCTTCTTTAAACAACATATATTTTTAAACAGTCTGTGATACAATTTTAGCTCCAGCACTGAACATAGGCTGTGTTTTCAGATAATACAACAACAACTGAACAGTACTGAATGTATCCCCATACAAAACACGTGTGTATATATATTTGCAAGAGAACCCTTCACTAGGGAAATTCTGAGGACTGCAAATGTGGTGGTGGAGTGAAAAAAAAACTCAGTGTTTTTCTTTTCACAAAAATTCAGCTTGTCTCCTGAATTTTTAAATCAGATGAATACCAGGCTGCCTCCAGAAAACCAGGTGTAAGCAGCAAATAAGCTTATTTAGCCGTACATTTTCTCTTTCAGATGCTAAGCCAGAAACCCTCACCTAAGGGACCTGCCTGCAGAGAACAAGCCAGTTTAAGTCCATTGCACAGAGCTGTGGCCCTCAGGATCCACAGACGTGATTCACACCTGCAGATGAGGCTTCTGGCTCACCTCTTTACCACACACTGCAGAGCCTGCCTTCTCCCATCCTGCCCCTACCTGGTGAAAAAATGGGATTGCCTAAGAAAATCGAAACTGCTCATTCCTTGAGTAAGAATGGGCAACTAATCACATAAATGTAAAAAGTTGTGAGATCACATCGTGGGAAATATGAAGAACTTTCAGGTTCCTAAAGGATCAACAAAACCATGAACTGTCCCATCTCTTCTGCTGGTTCAAGAACACACCTAGCCATGAAAACCACACACTCGGGTCACTGCTGTGGCATGATGGTATGCCCCTGTCACAGATGCTGTGACAACCTCATCTCTGCAGAACAGCAATATTAATCAGACACGCTCTCTGTCAAAATTACATGCAAAGTATGACCAATTTCTCCTAAACTACTTCAAAATCTGAAACTTCATATTCCTTGTTCCTCCAGATGGAGTTTTACAAAACCCACCACCGTGTAGCTGTGCTGGAGCCATACTCAGTATGCAGAGGCAATATTGCGAACACACTCCTGCTGAATGCAAAGCTGAATAGAAATCCTGATGGATGGCAGAATGCCAAATGGAAGAACAAAGTTAAAGAGTTTTGGGTGTTACAGAGGATAAGGACAGCCTTAAACTGACGTCTTCAACGGTCTCTGTGATGAGGTAATAATGATAATATCTGGCACTCTAATATCATTCCCCATCTGTCAGTTCCAGGATGTTTCACAACTTGAGTTATATTCAGCTTTAGAACATGCCTGGTTTTATTTTGGTTTTACTAATGGGGAAGCTATGATACATTTCTTTTCATGGCTATTTTTTTTTCTGTTTGCACTTTGCTTATAAGCAGAAACTGAGCATTCACCCATATAAGTGTTTGACTGCAAGTTAAAAGACAGTACGAGTCACTAAATCTAAGGTGTGTACCAAAGCCCCTTATTGGCACATGGGTAGCGCAAAACCAGAACAGGGCTGTCTGGTTGAAGACAAGCTCCTAGTGCCCTGCTTAAAGATCCTGAGGTACTAAGAATAAAGCTAAAGAGCTTTAAACATCAGACTATCATTCATCCCATCATCTTAAAGTAAAAACAAAGCAAAATACAGTGCAGAACACAGTGATATCATCCCTGTACAGAAACATCTACTACAGGACAATGTGAGTACAGTTTCCTAATCACAGAATCACAGAAAATAGTGCTAGAAGGGACCTCAAAAGGTTATTTAGTCCAACACTATCTCACAGCAGGATTAGCTACACCTAAATCATTTCTGACATACGTTTGTCTAACCTCTTCATAACCTCCCTAGGCAATTCTTGTGCTTAACTATCCTTACAGTGGAAAGGGCTTTTTTCCATAATGTCTCACCTAAATCTCCTTTGTTGTAATTTAAACCTACTACTTTTTGCTCTGCTCCCAGTGGACATGAGGAATGTTTTTCTCCTTCTTTACAGAAAAGTTGTACACACTAGAAGGCTATTATGAATTTCCTCTCGATTTTTTCTTCTTTAGACTAAACAACTAAACCTGAAGATTGAAAGACTTTGTTCGTATGCTGTGTTTTCTACACCTCTGATCATTCTTTCTGCCGTCCTCTGGACTATATCCAATAACCTTCATATTTCTTGAAATATTGTGCTCTGAAGTCCACAAAACACAGATATTTTCATCTGACACAGCATTCAGATAGAATCCTTCATCTCTCACAGGACATAGCACATAGCAATAAAAAAACCCAGACTGAATTATCTGCCTTTTTGATACAAGCTGGTTAACCCATGCAAGATGCAGAAAGAGTCAAATTGCAGGACTCTTAACTAATGTCCCAGAATGAAGCTTTAGGAAGCAAATAATTTTTTTCCATGAAGCATTAGACAGGCAGTTTCAAAGGGAATGTGCTGTTAGCAAAATAATTCATGTTGTTTTTCTCGTTATAATTAATAACCGTGAGGCAACATCTCTCTGAAAAGCTGTAGAAGTCCCAATTGTCCCTCCCTATTTAGATTCATTTATAATAAGTGTTATCATTAAATGAAAGAAGAAAGACAGGTTGCCTTAACAGATCGAAGTAAATACAACAGGTGTAAGTACATGCAAGAAACACTAGGGATAATTCACTGGAGATGAAAACATTAAAACATAAGGAGAAATACACAGGGCTTACTCACTGAAGCAAGTAAAGCTCCCATATCTCACTACTCCGAGAAAATTCCTATCAAGGCACAGCAGACATTATTACTGTTACCACCATCAGGTCTTCCAATGATTTTTGCTTAGTTTTCTACTATTGAATGCTCTTGAGAAAATTTTTGGTGGACATTACAGAAGGGGCTGACAGTTCTTTGCTTCTTGTCTGAGTGGTCAAGGTAAATCAGAGAGTAACAATTTTTCAGACTATAAGAAGCTATGGTTCAATCAATAAATTAAAAAAAAAATTGGGAGAAAACCCCAGGGGATCTTAAATGTTATCTATGAAGATACCCACAGTGTGTTTTTTTCTTCATTGGCATGACCCACCTGCGTCCCCATGTAGGTGTCTCGGACATTCTTTGGTAGGCAGAAGGGGGTCTCTGTTAATAGTAGTATTCTCATTTATATTCCCAGGAAACTTGTGCTACTACCTGTGCCGTATTAAATCTGAATGTTTCTCTGTTCCCAAATAATACTACATTAAAATGCAGTACTAGCCCTGGTTGTGCCAACCTCCTGAAAAGCCATGAAATTTGCTTAGAAATGTTACTGCTTTTATTTCAGGCATTTTAATTGTCTTCTACCATAAGCCAATGCACATCTGCAAGATGCTTTCCAGTGACATAGAGATGCTCATTAAAAAACAGAGGAAAAAAAGTTAATTCCTACATAATCACTTGATTCTGTAAGTGAAGGTTTCAAAAGAGAAGAAAAGATAACATTAAAGTTGCCAGCCAAGTTTGTGAGAACAGGCACACTGAGAAGGGCTTGTGTCTGCGAAATGATACTCACCATTTATGATCAAGAAAACTGATAAATCTAAAAAACCTAATAATTTTTTTTAGTGCTACAAAATGCAAGCAATATTCATCACACAGATGATGAACAGGCTCCCCAGGGAAGTGGTCACACCACCAAGTCTGACAGAGTTCAAAAAGTGTTTGGACCATGCTGTCAGGCAAATGGTGTGACTCGGGGATGTTTTGTGCAGGACCAGGACTTGGACAAATGATCCTTGATGGTCCCTTCCAATACATGATATTCTATGTTTCTATACAACCATAAGTTCAAACTTACAAGAGTGTCTAAAAGTACAGAAATGTCAATTTTAGGCACTTTTCATTCAGTTCATACAGGTGATCAAGCAGTGGTACCTCATGGTTGTTCAATGCACATTGATGGTCAGGATCCTAGATTGATGGCAAGTGAATCAAAAGCAAACCATGCGGTTTCATCTGTTGTTTTCCATCATGGTGATGCTCTTTCATGAGAGAGCTTAAAACTTGAGATAACTTGAACATCTGTATTTATACACCAGAGGAAAAAAAAAAGTGACCCAAGTATTTGGAGGTCTGAAATCTGACAGGAAGTTTGGGTTTACTGATTAGAGTGACTAAAACTGGTACTTGGTACATATGTCCTGTCATGAACAAAGAGTGATCAAACCCAAAGATTCACATTTTATCAGGTCTTTGTTTCCATTCAGTTAAAGTAGAAATCATATTTGCAACCAAGTCCTGTTTTAGCACACCTATAAGTGAGTGAGTGCTAAAGAAAGATTTTTTATGAGAGCCAAGGTTACTGTAAAATGACCACAGAGAACCATTCAAAACACATTAAAAGGAATAACTCAAAGCACCACCTAACAGAAGGAGGGAAAGTGTGTTTTCATCATCTCATTTTTATAATTCTCTTCTGTATCAGCTAACTGTATAATGAAAGACTAAGTTTTAAAGTAAGTGGGTATTTGGGGAATATTCTAGTGCTTTACACAGGAGTATTTTATATACACTACACCCACTGCATTTTTAGAATAAATTGAAAGGATCATTCAAAATTTCTGTTGATTAGGAAAACAGTCTTAAAATTAAACAGCAGAAACCTCACATGTAAAGAGAACTGTAAACAAAAAATAATAAAACCCCCCACTCCTATTAAATCTACTACACTAATCTTTTCAAAATCATTCTGTTAAAAATTAAACCACTTCAGGTTGTTTTATATAGTACTGGTTCTGTAAGTGATCTTAAGCCCCTTTAAAGCTATTATATACTCAAAATTTGACTGCAAAATTTTATAGTACGATCACATAATGACAAAAATGCAGTCATATACAGTTTCTATACTTCTTGGTACACAGTTAATTTGGTGACTATTAACATTCTTTTCTACTTTATGTTTTAATATCCTTTGAGTCACACAGGGCCAAGGTCTCAAAACTAATCATAAAAAACTACCGACTGCTATTCACTCTAATATAATAACCCTTTATTTAAAACAACTTCCAATAAATTTCATTATAAGAAGTTATTAAAAGGGTTAAAAACCTATTAAATGTCAAAGAATTTGCCTGACTCAAACTTCTAATAAAGAAACAGAATGGGCTTTCTTTCTGAATTATTTAAATCTTTACTGACTGTGCACTGAACCATGAAATTAGAAAAGTGTTATTAGAAGTGTTCTCTGGTTTTTATAAAAGTTGTAGCATAGAATATATCAAACCACAGTCTTTAACTAGACTAGTTAAAGAAATAGGTTTTTAATCCTGAATACATGGTTTTCACTGATATAAAGGGTCATAATTAAAAGTCTGGCCTGGAAGCTGAAGATAATAAAATTATTATTACAGGAGCATACATGTTCATTTGGTATATTCTAGATGCATGTTTCCATTTTAATTTGGACAAATATCTACAATTTTGTTTGATCTTGCAAAGTCCACTAATTTGGACCCTCTCAGCAAACAATTAAGCTTTTAATAGTGACTCATTTTAAAGAATTAATGGTGAATAATTTGCGTTATCTTTTTCTCTTTTTTAAAGTGTCTAACGCTTAACAGCAGGTATAGGTTGACAGCAGACAAATGGAATCTAGGAGGTACAAGGCGAATATTCATCCACACATCTCCTGAAAACAGTATTATCACTAAACTGATTTTGTTGGTTTTTTGGTGTTTTGGTTTTTTTTTTTGCAAATAACAACAGAACAATTTTCTATTTCATCAGTTATTTGCATAAGGAAAACAATCATGCATTTCACATTTATTTTAGTGATGCTAAAGAACTCTTGAGTAAGCAGTATATTCACAGATTCACTCAAACACACCTGAATCAATAGCCTTTCATCAAAAGAGATGAAGTCAGAAAGATGCCTGAGAGACACAATATTGTCTCCGCTTCTTTTATACAATACAAATAGAGGCATCCAGGGGACATGGAATGATTAAGTCTAGGAATACAAACTAGATCTTTGGAAATAATGCTAACAGTGCTTGGTGTAGGGCAGGAGGGAAGAGGGGATGCAGACAGCTACTGTTGCCTTTGCAATGCTTTGCTCCTGTGACTGACCAACAACAACAGAGTGGCCAGCATGAGGTTGCTGTAACCTTTGTTGGCTTCTGCTCTATTGTATCGCATTCTATTCTGTTCTGTTCTGTTCTGGGTTTTTTTCTATGGTGTTCAGCACAGCAGTATCAGACTATCTTCCCGCAGTGAGCTGGGCAATGTGACTGTTACCTGTCACATGTTTTTTGCTGTATCTGCTTTAACACACAAAGGCACCCTGACCACACCACCCAACTCGCCCTACCACCAAGTAAAGGAATTTGTGTTAGGTACATTTCAAGTAATGTACAACAATGTATAGTTATGCCCATGTGGGAACAGTCAAAAAATTGCTTCTGGTTAGAAAATCACACTAAACCAGCTGCGACAGCTGAAAGGCTGGTACAATATTGGGGTGTCTTGTGTCTCCTATCCCTACAGGAATACCCTAAATTATCTAAACTGATCTCTCATCTCAGTCACGAGAAATGCCAATTCCTTCTCAAAGGAGCAGCACATCAACTAGAACAAGAGATTTTTGAAATACTGTTGATGAGATTTAATCTAAGTATGCTACTTCACTGAAAAATTTTTTGCAAGGGAGGAGCGGCTGTCTTTTCAGTGTCATCCATCTGTTTAGGCACTGAACAGAAATATAGGGCAGAAGGAACCTCAAATGAAAATTTCTGTCACACAGAAGGCAGAGAAAGGACTAAAACTTGACTCTTCTATGTACTTTAGTCATCTCACTACCCCCATCATTACCTTAATGAGAATTCCTGCTGTTCTGCGCAAACATTTAACGGATCTTGTTTCCACTCCAATGGGATACGACGCTGGATTTTTGAAACCAAAGTCACACAGTCAGATCTAGTCTGCCATTGTCTATATTCTTCCTCTTGGGCACCGTGATGTGGAACATCTTTGAAATTATTTCCCAGAGTCATAGGGTCCTGTCTGGGGTTGTGAAGTACAAAAGGCATTGTGACTGCAATAAAATCTCCTACAGAATTAATCATAAGTCTGAACACGAGTAACTTTAGGCATGGCTGTATTACGGAAGACACAGCTGTCCCAGTGCCTTGAAGGGCCATTGATAAATTCCACCTCTGTCTAAGCAAACTGTTTTGCCAGCCACTTCAGTACTGGGTAGGAACCGTGGTGCTGTGCCCACTCTTACATTCCCATATGCAGCAGTTTCATTAAACCAAAGGAACCGTCCTGTAACTCCCTGCCACCCTGGTACTAAACTGCATAGAATTATGACTGCACATTATCCATCATTCACCTGAAAACCAGAGTCATCCAGGTTTTGTTTGTGCATTTTGTGGCTTTCTGGACTATGCACATTTTTGTTGAGAAAGATATTTTTCTGGCTGATGCCAGTAGCCCTGAAAAAAATCACACCATATTCCATGATTCTACTTTTCATTGAGTACAAAATCTTAAAAAAAAAAAAGAAAGGAACTTAGACTAATAAAAATGAGTTGAATGGTTTAAATTACATTAGTGAAAGAATCTTTTAACAAATCTTTCTGCTGCTATGTTGCAGCCCTGTAAATTCTCAGCATGAGTGATAGAACTAATGGAAGTTGAAACAAAAGGTCTGCAAAATGTTTAACTCAGAAAAGATTGTTTTTCATACATATGATCTTGTTATCAAGTGATAAACTTACTAGTATTTGTAACTGTATTGTCATAATTTCCTCTGCAATATAAACTTAATGCCATTGTCATATATTGTGGGTTTTGCAAATGTTAAGCACATGTGTTACTGCTGGGCAAGACACTTTTTGTAAGCTATGAAAAATATGCTTGGCTCTCAGGGAAAAAGCAATTTAATGATATGCTAATAAGTCCATCATTCTTCTGTATTGTATTATTTACAATTTTGTCTCTAAAACCTATTTAACATCTCCAGTGTAATTATCCATCTGCATCTTGCCAAGTCCAATATTATAATTCTGACACAGGAAAAATCTCAATTATTTTATTTTCAACTATGTAGAAGATGAACAGATATCCAGCAGTCTCAAAAGATGAAAATTAGTAAATTTGTTTTGCTTAATGTCCATTATATTGGCATGCGACTGAAGATAATCCGAGGGACTGTATTTTTAATTTAAGAATATATCTTTATTTTCCTGGTTTGATATTTCTAAATGTGGACATCTTACTTAATAAAACCTGATCAACTTACCAAAACAAGAGAAAAAAGCAAAACCCATAGCTTCTTGAAAAGGAATACTTTGGGCAATCACAACTTCTTATTTCTTTTTGAACTCATTATTTGGTCTATTTTTGATCATGAAGGCTATAATTGTCCTATTAATCTCTGGAATACAGCAGCAACCTTGGTTTGGCTGAGAAAACTCCCTTTTTTCCTTCATCTTACAAATTTGTACTTTCAACTGGTTGCTGTGCAGCAACCAACACCTGGGAAAGCAATATTTTATGGTTATATATACAATGATTTAACTCCATCCCTGACTGCCAAAGAAGCATAGTGGAGTCTCTGATAAGAATGTGCTGTGATATAATACTTGTTTTGCATATCCTAACACAGACAGTAGCAAAATTCAAAGAAAATCATGTGTTTTGTATGAAATCCACCACAATACAGAAAAGTTTTATCGTGAAAATTAGGGAGGAACCAATTGCTATCTGCAAGGGAGAAAATAGTGAATAAAGAAATTTACAGAACATGAGCTCAGGACATTAAAGAAGGCCACCCTGAAATACAAGAACTTTCAAGCTTTGGAAATGACATCTTTGTGGTGAAGAAAGAGATGGATACAAAGATAACATGGCAGATTAATGAGATCCTGCAAAGTTGGGCTTTAGAGAGAATTCTTAAGCTAGAGAAGGCTGTTACCACTGTGTATTCAGAGTGGTGTTGTGCAGAGAGATGACAACATTTCAAAGAAATGGCCCTGGTGTTTCCTCAACATAGCCTCACAGGCTCACCAAAGTGTCGAAACACTTTGGTCTGGATGAATAGTTGCTTCATTTTATAGAAAATCTGAAGACCTCTAGGATGTATTCCACCTTTCCTTTTCTTCTTGGATGATGGTCTAGTCATATTAATATACTTCTAACTTCTGTTTGGGACCATCTAACCTACTGTTATCTGGAAAAAAACATGATGATAAGTAATAATATTCATACAGCACAAAACAGAGCTTCTTCCACTTCCCAGGCTTGTAAGCACACCAAGCTTGTTCTGAAATCCCCAAATTCTTCTGCTGCCCATAAATCAGATCTGTTGACAGACAGAGGCCTTGGTTCTAATTTTCAAAGTCTTAATGGGTCCAATCCAGATTAGTGTAATTGGATAAAATGAACCCAAACGTAAGACGGGACCTACGTGCCAAACTTTTGCACTGCCAGAAGGTAACCCTGGAAGCCTCTCTGACCAGGCAAATACTCACACGCTATGGAAGAGAATAGTTAACAGTTAGAAAGCTTAGAATTCACATAATCTTAAAATGACATGACAGGTGAACATCCCAAATAACACAAAGGCCTATCTGCAGTCTTTGGTCTTGTTCTCGTGCCACTGGCTGCCTCCATATTAGCCGGGCTCTTCACACCAGTCTACCATTCAACCAGTGTGTAACTTCATACGGTGTTACTACAGCTCTTTTAAGTTTCATTAATAACCTAGAACAGGGTCATCCTCTACTAATAATCATGAATTTTGTAACTACCTTATCTTCTCATACTTTCCTAAGCAAAGTAATGATTTTCATGAAGAAATTTTAAAATGTAATTGCCGTGTGTGCAAAACTGCATCCATGACTGTTCACATAATTGCTGCAATTACGAATGCAATTCAGGTAAATATGCAAGCAGACTACTAGCTAAGTCTCTAACTGGTAATTTATGTGTGCCTTTACCCAATTTGCATGGGCAATTTTCATAATTACCTTCCCAGGTTTAGTACATAGATCTTGGGACTAATGAATACTAATAACTAATAACTAACGAAGGAATGATGAAGTATGCATGAGCAACTAGTGGAATAAGTAAATTAGAAGCATATGGGAAAAAAAAAGGAAAAAATTCAACTTCAGCATACACATTTGCCTTTTTGTACATTTGGTTTTGAAAGAGGAGGAGATGAGTAATACAACTAGAGAGGTCAAGTTCCTTCAATTATCCTTCCTTCTCCTATTTTCAATATGCAACATACCCTTTCTAGTAGTCAAGAAGCCCATCGATTTTCAGACAGACAAGCTACATATGTATAGTGTAATTTACATTAAGTGAAATTGTCATTTTAAGTGTCTAACTCTTCATCTGAGAAAAGCAGATGTGCTCCTCATGAATGTAAGGCCAAAACAGGGTCCCAGTGGTGTTTACAGATAAGCAACTGAATGAGTTTACAAGTGTCCTCCTTCTCTGAAGAATAAAGGAAACATACTGCATTCGACTGAGAGGCATTTCAACAAATTGTATCTCTGTTGCTACAGTTAAAACCATACTGATAAAAAAAATCTTGGCTTGTTTGTTTTGCTTTTTAGGAAGACAAGAGAATAAAAGAAAAACATGCCTAGATACTTCTGTTAGCCTTGATCATTAACTATAAAAGAGTTATGTATGTAATGCATTGGGATTACATTTACATTCTAGGATTTTAAGGAGAACTGTACCAAAATAAATATAAAATATGCATGTTAGAGATAAGTAAGGATCCTAAAGTGCCTTCTGTAACACTCTGTGTAAAAACTACATCCCATTGTGGAAACCTTAAAATCAAGCCCATGCATTTTATTAGTCCTATACTTTTATAAAGCAAATTTTTAAGAATTTTAATTCTTATGTCTACAATATTTAGGAAAAAAAAATTGAAAACTTAAAAAAAAATTATATTTGAAGAGAATTTAGAGATTTATTTTGAAAATTCTCAACAGCTTTTGCACAGTACACATGCATATGCTATGGTTGACATTTATGGCACCTGAAAAGACTGCTTTTATTCTTAAAATGGAGCAAACAACTCAGCCATAGGAAGCCTGGGTTTTTAAGAGAGATTGTTCAGATATGGTCATATGTAGAATACTTGTTTCCCTTGATAACTCCAATTAATCTTTTACCTTATTAAATTTTACTCCTGCCACCACTGTAGAGCCAACAAAACCATAGGATACTAAGTGGGGCCATATTTTGCTAAGAAATGATAAACTGAATTCTTAAATAATTTCTAGATGAATAACCAACCTCTGCCACCTAAACCAATCCCATTCCAGCACAAAAAAGAGATAAGGGCTGACATACACAAACAGTCAAATCCCTGCTCAGAACCAAGTAATACTTCTATCTCTCAAAAGTATTGTTAAAATAATTTCGTTTTTAAAGTACTGATAAATGATAAGCATTGGTTCATATCATACTGTATCAGTGGTATTATAATATTCTGAAAAATAACTACACTTTGCAGTGTTTAACATAACAGATGCTAAATCTTATGTTTGAATGAAAAATATTTTGCATGTAAGTAACTACCACTGCGAGTTATGAAGTACAACAAAAAGAAAAAAAACATTATGAAAAGAATCAAAGAAGTAGTGCCTTCATCCTTCGACACTGAGGCCTAACATCTTCTGTATCTGTTGCAGTCTGGAGTCTGACAAGCTGTCCTTGCATCCAAAATGCTTTCCTTAATTTTAGAAAAAGATAACAGATTTGTAACTGATTAATCTTGATATGTTTGCAAACAATGTTAGTAGACTGAACACACTAGAAGTACTTTTGAACTATATCAATGTGATGCTCAAATTTTTCAGCTTGAAATTAATTTTGTAATTTCAGGACTAAATAAAATAAAATAAAAATAAACATGCTCAAAGGGCAAAAAAGAACTCTACAAGGTGTTAAAATTCATTGGATATTTTTCATTTCCCCAGCTGAAACACAGGTGAGTAGTTGTGCCAACATACAAGCCACGCTTTTCAGCTTTATCTCATTTTCTAATTATTTTGCTTTAATGCTTTTTTCCCCTACACCTCATTCCATGCTATTTACTAACATTAATATTATGGCAGCATTCTAAGACTGAAATTTTAGAATATGTAGATTAAAATTCTGAATCATCAGAGCATCCTTTTATTGCAGAGTTATATGCAATTTCTACACTTGCTCGGTGGTTGTCACTTGTGATAATCTTTAAAGTCTGACTGGACCACTGTAGCTGGCAACTACTGTGAAAATCTTTACTGACTTTAAAGAAAACGTTCTGGTTTTACTGTCAACAATTTAACAAGAGACATCTTTCTGTTAATGTCTCTAGCAAATCCAGATGCTGTAATTAATATTGTCGAACGTATAACAGGAAATCCTCCCCTTCCCCTGGAAGGAACTTATAGAATTTGCAAAAAAAGATGAAATCAGGTAGCCCTGCATCTGAGAATGGTTCTTTTAGAGTAGGTTTTTAGCACATAGATTCTGATTCAGGGACAGAAAAACCAGCATTTTTTTCTTTCCTTTGACATTGACAGGATCTAAACCAGGGCCATAGTTTCTATATATTTAGAAATACCAGTCTTAATGAGTTATTTGCACACTATGTTGTGGACATCTTGTTTTTCTAACCATATTGGTGAAATGCAAAGCGCTCTCCCACACAGAGAAATAAATGCATTTTTTTAAAGAAGCAGAACAAGTACTTTAATTCTACATTCTCTGAATTCAGTTCTTGTAACAACAAAGTTACAGTGTTTTCCCATGGGAGAAATCAATATGTTTCAGTGCTTAATGTAATTAAATTAGGGAGATCATCAATACAAGAGAGTATTTAAAGACAAATTATGCATAGAACAATATATAATGATGACTGGATGAGAGATGATTCAACTATATCCCATTCTAAATGTAAGGAAAAAAACTGTCTAATAAAATGTTTAATAACTAAATTAAACCCTGACTTTAATGAAGAATTCAGCAGGTATGATATAGGTAAGCATTTTAAAGAGAGAATTTTGTACAGTTTAGCTCCCACTTACACTAGGAATAATACAGCAAGTGGAATTAGAACACAGCTTTCAATTTCTGTGATAACTCCTGGAAACTATTTAATTTATGTAGCAGATGTTCACTGAAATGAGTGCCACACTACTTAGCCTTCTAAAAACTGCTGAATGAAGCAGCTATTTCTAATTGCTATCCCACTGTTACCTAATTTGTTCTTCCCAAATTGCAGTGTGTAGGCTGACCTGAACAATCTATCCATGTGTCCTTCTCAGAGGTGTGGATACATGACACATGGCTTTGGGTTATTTTCCAGTGTAGCTCTGAGATGGCAGGTCTGGCTAGTTAACTTGTGAGCATTTGCAAAGCTTGATCTCATCTGACATGCTTAAGAAGCAAAGCCTCACTGAACTGCATATGAATCAAGGAGCTAAGCCATACTTTGGCTCCCAAGGCCTCAAAAAGTCAGGATCAGAAATGTATGAACTGCTATGCTAAAACATATCAGGATGATCCTCCAACATAACTCACATTTAAATGTACACATTGATTTCCACTGTTGTATATGGTTTTGCTTAGCTTTAAGATTAGTCTAAAATACTTTGAAAAATGAACCCTTGTGTTTTGGACTCCAAGCTGCTGCCACTGGTGCCCATCTCCAGAATTCTGTTTAGAAGCAGCACTACTCTCACCATCTTTTACATCCAAAGCTGATTTTCCTGCTTTTTTGGAAGATTGTGTTTTGCATACGTTTCACACATCACAGCACACATTAGATGCTAGAAGTGAAACTATCATCTGGTAACCACGGAGCTTCACAGTGAAAGTGGGCAACTACAGGCCATGGTGCACATGAATGGTGGAAGAGCAAGATTCTTCCCACCCTTCCAGAAGTACCGTGTCTGCCTCTGACACTGTCATGCCTGAAGCAAGGAGAGAGGTGATCACTCCTGGGGGTGCAATATATCCTTCCCTTGAGATGCCTGAAGAAACATTCATGCTGGATTCAGCCAGACCTCAGGGGTAATGTGGTGGCACACATGCTGGAGGGTATTCTTGCCTCTTTTCTTCCTGTCACTTTTTGAATCCACAGTGTTAATTATAATATAGCGTTAAATGTGCAATTTCAAGCAAATTCCTTTCAGATGGATACATTTACAAAACTGAAAATGAAACCAAACCCAGTATCAAAACTCAGGTTGCCACCTCAGTGTACAAATTCTCACCAATATGGTCTTGCCTATCCATTTCTTCATCAAAAGCTATATAAGCAAAAAAGATGAATTTGAACCATTTCTAAGTTGATAAAATTTCCCAAGTTTTTTAAGTTGTCAATAAATGTGCTTCTCTGGCAACAGAAAATTCTATTTTTTGCTTCCAGAGCAGAAGATACTGAGCAAAAGAATCATTTTAAGACCATGTTATGTGTATGAAGACTACATTTGGTCTATTTAATTTTGAAATTTAATTTCTTTCTCTAGATCATTACATGAGAGTTTAGAAACAATCTTCCATTTATTCATATAAAATAACATCTTCAAAGACATTTAAGAGATCTATTAATGCTTTCAGTTTGCAATGAACATTTGGAAATGGTAATTATAGAACTGTGATAACTAACTTAAAGTTCAATAAGACATGATTGGCACAGTAAATAATTGGTTTGCTCCTACTTAATCTACATTAATGTAAACAATAAATCTTCTCTTAAATAAAGATTGTGTGAATCTTCATTTATCTTTTATGACAAGAGAGCAAAGGTTGTAGCTTAATGAATGGAAAGAAGCAACAAGGTCAGATTTAAAAGCCTCAAAGGTCAAATTTCTGACATCTCTGAACACTGAAAAAAACCCCTAACATGGTAATTACTATTTTGGTCAAGCCACTGAGGTCTATTTTCTAATTCAAAAAGAAAGGGAAAAAGCACTATACTTCAGAAACTTGAGAACCAGCACTTGGTACATAGAGTCTGTAACACATACTTTCCTGTATTACAGACTCCTTCCATCACAGAAATAAAAAAGGATACAGCAATAAGAATTCCATTTGAGTCATCACATGTCTATTAAGTAGCCAGCACATATCCACACCTGGAAAGTGTTTAGGGGAAAAAAGCAACAAGCAGTCTCTCCTAGAACTTTGACATTGCCTAACTTTGAATATAAAATATTTCCAGGAATTCCTATTCCTGAACCACCCCAGCTCTGGTGAAATTACAAGTAGTTCTGAATCTTTGCAGACAATGGGAACACAGGCACTGATAAAAGATCCAGAAAGCCACATAATTTTATTTTACATATGCATTGATTTTTGCCCAAATGGAAGACCTCTGTCATCTAACGGGGTTATCCATAGATTCAAAGAGTTGATCAGGGTCATTAATAACAATAGTAAACTGATCATCATTCCAATAGGACTTGACAATGGCTTTTTTTCAAAGTGGATACTAATGTATTGATGTCTCTGAAGTTCATTACAGCAGTAATAAATCATTAGACTCCAGAAAATGATTTATAAGTTGGTTAAAATGCATTAGGACTGTCAAGCTACTCTACTGAGATGATGAGGCTGGTACTAAAGTTTTTTTTTCATGTTCTCTAACAAAAATGGTGATGACTCAAAGTAATCATATCACAAAGACAAAAAAAACCCAAATAACTGTAATGATTTATTTTAATGGCATGTTTCAATCTTCATAAAAGGGTGAGTGAATTTTACTTTGAACTGCTGAATACATTCCTTTTATTCACTGCTGGCCGAAAACTCTTAACCTACAAAGCTCCAGTCCTGACCCCAATGATTATATTTGTGTTTACTTTAACCAAAAGAAGGGTACTGTGTGTGTAACTATGGTTACTCTGCACGGGTGTCTGTGTAATAACAGTTTATTATAATGTATAAGTAGCTTGTCAGGCATGCAGCTCTAAGCCACAAGATTAGCAATGATAATATCACAGGAAGTATATGGGCCACAACCTGATACTCACAATGTTTATGTTATGCAAATCTTTTACTATATTACATACACTACTTCTAGTTACTACTTAAGTAGCTTAACTACAGCTCAGACCTATCAATATGCAACTACAGAATGTTTTTACTTTCACATATGCTTTTAATTAATACCCATTGAACACTGAACAGTTTATTCATGATATTCATCAAACTTCACATTAAGTCCAACGCTCAGTCTCACAGTAGTTCCTCTGCAACCTTACTGCAGTCATGCTAAAGGCTTCCTGTGTTAAACAGGGTACATGACCAGTCCCCTCCTTGGCTACCACACACAGCTTCGCTCACAAGGGGCTGTGCAGGCCTCCACCTCGTGCTCTTTTTCATAGCTACCTGCCGTGAGCATTGCACGGCCACACAGCGTGGGAAGTGTGCAGAAAGACCCACAACCACACAGGACAAGGCAGGATCACAGCCCCGTCATTTGCACAGGCACAGGCATTGTTCTCTTTCCCTCTGGGACCATGCACAGGATGACAAAGATGGGTTGGAAGAAGCACAGGTGGTCATGCTGCTCCTTCGACCCAGGTGCTGGCTAGTAAAGACAGCACTTGTACAGACACAAATGCCACTGTGGCTCTGAGCTTCCATGAAAAGCTATTTCCACTTCCATTCTCTTCTTCTTGCACAGCATTGTGCCTAAGTGTCAGAAATAAGCCCCAAGTGATCTGTCTTTACCCCTTTGAACAGTCTCGGCTTGGGCAAGTAGCTCTTACACAAGCAGCCCTTCAAGAATAAATATATTAAAGGCTTGTCTGTAATGCCAAGAATAAAATAAAATAACGTCTTCTGGGAATACATGGTAAGAATTATTATGAACCCTACAGGAGACAACACAATAACACGTTATCTGCTCTCTGTAATTCAGTTATAAGGGTGCACTGCATAAGGCCCATGAAACATTTAGGACCAGATATTCAAAAGGCCAAGTCTGTACGTTTACAAGCTCAATTTTGTGTTTGCAGTCTGAAATGGGAGGAGCTGTGCTTCTATCTAACTAATCTGGCTTTCTTACGGTATCATTAGAGGTAGAAATACTTTGGAAATAAGAATGCCTGCAAACAAAAGAACAAGGTGATCTGAATAGCTTTGAATAGTATAGTTAACAGCACTAATGTTATAGGATAATTTCTCTTCCTGTATTTACAGAAGAATCTCTACAGGCCAATTCTCCTTTCTTTAATTTGTAAGAAATCCCCCACAGGAGGATGACAGGTTCCTCTGAACGCAGAAAGACAGGGGTGGGCATGTAGTCAAACTTACAGAAGGTTGAGGGATTTTTTAATTGCAAATTAAAAATGCCATTTCGCACAAAATGGAGCTCTCAGACCAGCCAACATGGATGGGTAGAATTAAAACATCCCACTGAGAAATTCATCCCAAGTAAGCACTCAGTGAGAACCAGAAAATATAACCTTAAAATATGATCATCTTTCTCTTAGTTAACATTTCACTGGTGTATTTTAAAAAGCTTTTCCTCCACAGAGGCAAATGGTAAAATAAGGATGCCAAAAGTATAAATGAACACTTGCACATGCTAACAAAGAAATCACCAACTAAGTAACCAGCACAGAAGTCTTCAAAAAGTCATGAAAATACGCTTAAAAACTTCTAAAAATGAGAAAATCTCTATTAGAAAAGCCAGTAGAAAATGCTTAGCTGGTTCTAGTTGGATCCAGTTGATGTGTATGTTTTGGAACAAACCCCAGGTCTTTTACATGGCTATGAAATTACATCTCACAAAGACTCCTTGAACCATCCCAAGTCAAGGCAGTACTTTAACACTTGATAAGCACAAATTGGCACAGAACAGAACATCTACTAGTGGCCAACACAAGCTCAATAGCACATAATGAGAATTTTCACCCATTCAAGACATGGCACACAACTTGCTGGCCAGGTTACCTTTAGAATGATTAAAGTAGTGCAAATCACATCAATCTCTATCTGGCAGGAACACTAGCCAAAATGTGCCTAACTCTGTGCTGCTGCTACATCCAGATACAATTCTAGCAAAACAAACTTTCCACTTGGTACTCTGCTTATGTCCAGTCTTTGCAAATGAGTCTGTGGCTGTTCTCAATTCCTGCTACTGGACTGCTCCTCCAGCCAGGAGTGGATGGTTTAGTGGGCTTGTAAAAACATACAAGGACTGAAGAATGGTTACAGGCCTCACCATATGAGCTATAAAATCTTCACAAAAGTATCTTTATTCACACCAGGAAAAAAGCCAGTGGCAAAATAGACGACAATCTGGCTCACTGCACAAATGCGTCCCAACAACCAAGACAATAGGTAAATTATTCTGATGCTAAAGTAAAAGTTCTGCTATGGACTGAGGTTGAAAACTTTTCAGTTAAACTTAAAGGAAGCAAAGACATTAAATGCCTCTCTATCCTCATCCGTGTAAAACTTGTGTTATCACAATTTTATTAAAGATAAATCAAAGAAGGACATCACCTGATGCATGCTCCTTATTGCACTTTTCTGGAGTCCTGGGAAGTGCTACCATCAGGAGAAAACATAAAATTATGGACTCTAGAACTAATGAAATGAGAGTACTGCTTACTTTCTCCAGCAAACATATGTATGAAGAGCTAGGTGAAAAGACACCATGCAACAACATCTCCTGGCATCAGGAATGAGTCTGAGCATTACAGGACAGATTTTGGACAGCCCTCCAGCTGCTCAGAGTGCTCCCATGCAGGTCACCACTATCCCTCATGAAGAAGTTTGAAGGATCTCCTTGTTTCCCAGGCATTTCTTACTACCATGTGCTCCTTACTGCTGCCACTTTAAACCTGTAGCCCCACTTCTTGAACCATGCCAGGAACCAGGAGGGTTTTGGTTATGCTCTCCTGAGCCAGCACACCTCTTGAGGAGGATTCTCTGGATACGACATTCAGCCTAAGGAAAGAAGGGATGGCCCACGAGCAGAAGTGCATGGGCATGCATCAGGACACAGCATTGCACAGATACACAAGCACACAGCATAAATTCCTGCTTGCTTTTATAGCCCATTCTCTCCATAGGGGAAAATTTTGGCCCTTTATACCCTGTCTATCTAACACAGACACTTACCACCACCTCCTCCAAGTGGAATGTGCACCTGCAATTGTTGGGTGATAAAAGACATTTATCTCAATCTGCTCTGGAAATGCTGACAATGAATGAAGATGAGAAAACCTCGATTAAGACCTGGGAAGCAGAGACTGACACAAAATTTATGAGTTTTTTTATAATATCTGTATTGTTTGGTTTTTTTTCCTGTAGTCAGATACAATAAATGTAATCCTTCAACTCAAATTCTGAATTGAGGAAGAATACAGAAGCAGAATAGCTTCTGCTTTCTCTAACAAAACAAACAGGTATAAGGTTAGGAAAATGCATTAACTTCACAATGAGAAAGGTAAAGCAGATAATTTATTTGTACAAGGGATCCATAATACAGGATTTTTAAGTACAAAAGACTTTACATACAGCACTTTTAATCCCACCACTCTATTTTACTGCACCCTCCAAACACTTGGTGCTGGTAACGCAGATAGACATCTTTTCCCCCTTTTCAGACAGAGAAACAGAGGCACAGACAGAAATTTCTCAAGCAAAAGTAAAAACCAAGACAAGAGCACTTCTATGCATAACAAAGTTCTAACTCAAAGTCCATTGGAAGCATTGCAAGCCTTTCCAAATATTTTTATGGGATTGGAATCATGACCTAGAAGACTTAGGAGTAGCTTTCTCTGTCAGTCATTAAGTCCCCAATCTAATCTCTTCTTCCATCGTTCACTTTAACCTGTCTGTAGTTTGGACTGTGACCCTGTCAAAGGAACTATGTGAATTGCACAGAAATGCAATGGAAGCATGAGAACTCCTCTGAAGAATCCTTCATGTCTCCATTCTGTACTTAGTGCAGTAGGCAGTAAGGCTAAAGATGGAGATAAACACCTGTTTTGAAAACATCTTAACATGATTTTTCAGCTAAAGGCAGCTTTGCCAATTGCATATGCTTGGAAACCTGAAGGTTCAGGGCTGGGAAATCAAGCATGAAAGACCTCATATTCCCTCTTTCACATTATCACTAAATGCTCTTCATTATTTTTTCCATCTTTAACTGGAAATGACAGATTTTTACTTGATCTTCTATATTAACACCCAAGGAATCATCTCGCCTTTCAGATATGTACACACATTATCGTTGACGGTAATGTCAGTATGAAAGCAGAATTCACATCAATCATTAAACTTGAAAATTCATATTTGACTCTGATACTCTCCTGCTCTGCATGTACATGACTAAGTACTGATGAATACTATGATTTACATTTCCTAGCAGCTGGATGTCCATCCAACTACCTGAAATGACACATTTAACTGTTCGGGCAACTAGGAAACTTACGCAAAAAAATTGTTATTGTGGGCATACAACATATAGAGACTGATACTAAGCTGAAAAATGAAAATACAGCCTTATTTTAAAAGGAAATGAAATACCTCCCTATGTAAAAGGACATTATGCCATACACAACTCCTTTCTGTGTTTTGAAATAGCTGCTTTTCAAAACTTGACATGGGCAGTTTCTTTGCCTTTTATTTTTTTTTCCCCTCTGCTGGCCACTATGTCAGTTTTTGACACATACTCTGAACCAAGCTTGAGATTTTGCTTTACCATATGTCTCCTTCTGATGGCTAAATGGGCTATTCTTTTTAGCCAATATTTTAAAGGACTTGGCATAAACCTAAATAGCAATTGTAAAGATGATAGGAGGAAGTTGTCTTTGACTAAAACTGGAGGCCTTAAGACCCTGCATCAGCATATATGTTTTCAAGAATTGCACTGAATAGAAATTTCCTAGGATTCTTCATTTACTAGTGAGAATGGTAAGAATGTATTAGCTGCCTCTCTGGTCACTGCCCAGAATTAGCCAAAGTTTCCTGGTTAGTAATGCAGGAAGGCAGCATTTCTTGGCATGTCTGTGCAAAGTGAAAAGAATATCACAAGGTGGTTTTCTTGGCTATGACACTCCCAACAGACTGCAGCATGTGTCAACAGAAAAACCAGAGTGACATGCCTTCCACTTTAAGCGACAGATACATTACATGCCAGAAAACAGCAAAAATATCCTTTTTAATGTAACCACTAAAAAGATATCTAAACTTTGATCTATGAAACAGTTCTAGCAAATAAACCATGTTCACTCATGATGTGTTTGACTGTATTTAGATTATTTATTATATAAAGATCATTATCCTTGATATAAAACTGTCACATATTAAAAAAGACCCTATATGCAGATAAAGGTTCCCCAGAGAGCATCTCAAACCCACACCATATTCTGGAGCTCTGTATCTCATATTTGGGTCCTCTGAGTTAACCAGAAGTCATACAAAAGTACATGTAACCAGACAGCTCATTATTGACTTTGTTTCTGAGGAGGCTTATGTACCTTATTTATTCAGGGAGCTGTAAGAAATAGAGTGCTCTTATGCAACATGCTTCACATTTGACAGATTCACATAAATGTATGCAGTAGTTAAGTCAGTGCATTTGGTCAAATCACACCCTGATTTTATTATATTCATGCAAAAAATGCATTAGGCATGTGTCTCTGATATAACAAGTTCTTTTGGGAGAGGGCCACAACCAAAGCACGGCAACAGTTTTGTGGTTACAGCTTTATTCACATACAAATATATGCTTTGAGTCCTTTTTTGGTGTCATTTATGTCGGGGCATTTCACAAAATAGGCCTTCTCTACTCCTTTAACTTTGCTCACTGCTTTACTGCAGCAGTGGTTAGTTCCTTGTTCAATAATTCTTGCTGATGTGCATCATCAGACAGGATTGACTCTATGTTCTCCAGCTGGCACAACTGTACATTTTCATAAATTACACTAACATAATTCTTTATATAATGTAGCTGTGAGCAAGAACTGCAGACCTGGAACTCTACCTTTTTCCACAATGCATGAATAATGATTACTTCTTAGGTGGGTGTGTGCACATTCTTGTTTCATTAGATCAGTCTCACAGAAGAAGGACTGCGCTGTGAATGCCAAGATTATTTTTATCATACTATCAAAACCTGGCAAAAGTGGTGGCTATCTGAGGTTACTAATTTATCACATTTTACCTTTATCATTTCCGATTTATTCTTTTTTTTCCTAAGTCAATATCTGCAATGTGTCCTAACTAAAATGTGGGGAATCTTACTGACAAGAACAAATTTAAAAACTCTACTTGCCCACTTGACCTAAAAGACTTGGATATGTCACTGTAGCTGGGCTGGAGAAAAGAGGTCACAAATTCTAATTTTGTAATACTTGCCAGTCATTGAAGATGTTCAGTAGGACTGCAATTCCTTTCCTAAACTGCTATGAATTTCATGTGTTCATACAATTTTGAGACTTTCATACAAAAAAAAAAATTCATAAATTAAAGCCTCCAGAGGGTACTGAGGAGTGGAACAGAACACAGTAAGTGATATTGCTACTAAATCACTGGAATCACAAGTGGAAAAGAAACAAACATTTGTTCTTCTATACATATGAATGGAAACAATGGAACAGAGTAAATGAGCATGAAAATATCTCCTTGAGAAGTAGTATTAATCCACCAACTTCAACTGAATAATCTCCTCATAACACCTTAATACTAATAAGAAAATAAATTATCTGTTTAAATGGAACATTTAGTCTGCATTCAATACAGCCTTGTCATGTTGACACTAGTAAGTTAATAAACAAGTGGGTATTAAATTAGAACACAGGAATAAAATATACACTACTTGAATCATCTGAGGGGAAAATACTTATTTTCAGTCATCATTTTAAATTGTTAAAAACCTATTAGACAGTAAGATCACAGTAAATACACAACTTCAATATGCTCTAATTCTGTGCAATTTATGAGATTTAAGCAAATATCAGTGAGAGTTTTAATTTGGATCTCCCAACAGCTAGACAGGATTATTGTGAGTGTAATAGTTTTATGTTCAAGTGGGATTCTGCTGTATTAAACTCTTTGTTAAACAAATCAGTCAAGCTCTCTCTCTGGAATTTTAATTTGCACCTTTGTAGATGACCGGAGTTTCACTTTTAATGTTTGATTATTAGCACGTACTTTAAAGAGGCAAGATCTTACTGCTTAATATCAGTTTCCTTTCATTTTCACTCGAGCAGAATTGTATTTTAGTCCAAAAAAGGTTATCACTGCCTGTAGTTATGTATCTTCCAGGGCATTTCATTTGCAGTAAAAAGTGCTCTGTAAAAAATGTTGCCATGTTGTCAACATAACTAAAATCTGTTTTTTGTTAGGCTGCCAACGTTTGCTATCATGTTAACTGCAATAGTTCCACCCTTTCCCAAGAGCAGTTGATAGCAGTACTCTCAGCAGCATCACCAGAATCCATATGGAGACAGAAATACAGGTCGAAAATTTCCATGACAAGGCAGCTCGCTGCAAGACTTAAATTTTTTCAGAGTCTCACACTGATTCCTTCCTGACAGGTACGTAAGACATAAATGAGTCATCTCATCCTGATTTTTAGATTTGCTCTCTAACTCTACCTTCAGTCCAGAATTTGAGAAACACTTCTAAGACAAGAAGGCCTTCTCCACAGCCCCTGCTTCCCAGATATTCCCCTCAGCTGCCAGCCGGACTCACTGTGCAATCTGCACCCACACAACCTCATTAGGGCTGCCAGAAAAGTCAACAGGGACTCCAGCTTGCATCAAGGACTCACACAGAGCCCAAGATGCTCTCAACAGGCCACGATCTACTGATTCACCATGAAGGAGCAGGGTTATGGTCACTTCCCACTCAGATGTTCACATTGGAGTCAGTAGAACTATTTTCAACAGTAAAATAAGGTCTGAAGCCTTTGAAAGACCTTTATTAAATTGTGTAAGAGCAATTATGACATTATCTTGAGTCTCACAAGGAAGACTAAACTATTAACTAATAATAACTAATCATTTGGGCATTCTTACGGAGTACAAAACCAAAAGGTTAGGTTCTTCATCCAAATAATGCTGTGTAGAAGCCCAAGATTTTGTCTCATATATCCAGACGGATGTTCTGGATATTTTAGACTGGGCAGGTCTCACTCTCTTCTGATCTTCCTTGTCTCACGTCCTGACCATGCAGACCCAATTCTCAGAAAACACGGGCAATAAAAGATTAAATGCAACTGATACTTTCCCCTTGCCTCAACTCTGGTTTCACTGTTACGGCATTTTCCAACAAAATCCTTTTCTGCCAAAAATGCTCATCCAACTCTGACTGCTGTTGAATGCCCGGAGAGAGTCTCAGTGGAAAGCGAAGCATCTCCTCACTGTTGGATGGAAGCCTATGATGAGCACATTTTTAGCACAGAAATAAGTAGTGAACGCTAGATATGAATGTGCAACCACTTCTGACCTTCTCTGAGACATGACTACCATACCATCTGGGAAGAGAAAAGGAAAACTTACTTCACTCCTGATGAACCCATGAGATCAATTCCAAACCTCTCCTTTTTGTCACTGCATATTGGCTAACTGTCTCAAACTTTCCCTCAAAGCTAAAATTGAAGTTTAAGTCCTAGCTAATGTCACTCTTAATTAGAAATGAGTAATGACATACCTTATATAAGATTTTATTCCCAACTTCAAAAGGAGCTACCTAGGTTTCCTTGGTGTCTTTACTTTGAAGAAAATGTCTTTTATTACTTATTTTAGTACAACACATTAAAATCAAATATCTCCTGTAGCAAAACGATTCAAGTCTCTGGAACTCAAATAATTTTCTAATAAAAAATGCATGAGACAAATAAATGCACTTTATGTTCCACAAGAAAAGGCAGTTTCAACAGGCTAATGCTCAGAGAAAATTCATTTTATCAACCAGCCATTTCATTCTTTGGTGCTGTTACAAGCTCCCCGCGGTTGCTAAGCAACCATAATTCATCGTACCTTTTAATGGATACTCTGCTACTGCTGAGAACATTAAGGTGAAGAGAATAAATGCCTTGGGTGAATCTTGAAATCTTTCATTATGCATGTCATTCTATTTCTGTAATGCTATAATGCTGAAATGTTTCTGTGGCAGGAAACTGAGTTGTGGTAATTGCATATTCCACTCATATATGTTTTGTAAGCAGAGCAGCACGTACTTGTCTAAAATGAGCTATTTCTAACATGATTGAAATTGGACTTTTCTACTTCTAAAGGTAGTAAATAAATCTGAGGGGGAAAAAAAAGAATGAGTCTGGAGGAAAATGTCTTAAAATTTTCAGCAAGAGTGACAAAATCCTATGGCAAAAATTGGAAGTAATCAAACAGGCTTGATTGTAACGCAGAGTGGTATGTGAATATATAGTACGCAACTGAAAATGCAAAAAACCACGATGGAGAAACCATATATCCTGTGCAACTTCCATATTTTTAAAACACATGACATTCAAAGACAGGCACATGTGCTAGGCCAGGCATCTCTCTGTATTATTAAAGCAAACCTCAGGTTTCAGCTGAATGCAAATGTCCAATATTATGTACATTTGCCACCTTGTTGTTTCAGGCCTTTCCTCCTCTTGAGAAATACTTCCTTATACCAGCCAAGGAGGCTCTTGTATGAGTAAAATTTCACAATTAGATCTGCATTTTTCAAATAAATAGTGAAGACATTATAAGGTAAGATGGAGTGCTCAGATAGTGCCACGATGTATGGCACTACAAAACCCTAAGATGGATCTGTTTCTTTGGGTTCAACCTGAATTTCTTACCCTGATTATCTTCTCCTTCACACCTATACACACCATGTGATGTGCTCTTAAAAAAGCCACTATATGCAGGCAAGATGTGGATTCATTTTTCCTTGTTTTGAACATTAGACTCAGATACATGTGTCCTGTATTTTAGAAAAAAATACAATTAGCCTTGGAGAGAATCTGGTTACACTTTGTTTTTCGATGCATGTTTTAATGTCACTTCCCTATTTACGTGTGTTGGCTTGTCATTGGAAATGCTCAGTGACAAGCAATATTTTAAGTTCTCTTCCTCAATCATTTACAATCTACCAGAGGCTGGTGACCTCAAATTAGTGTTGAAGATGCACAGGCAGTAATCCTGTGTTACGCAGGGAGGCCCAGTCAGGGAACTCTTATAGCCCTGTTTGTTTTGATGTTGGAGAGCAAGAGCAAAGTCAAACCTTTTTGGTTATCCAATCAGACCTGGTTGAGGTGCAATTTAAAATTTCCTTTGTTAATCTGCTGTATTTTTACGTGACCACTGAATTTCTGAGTGTTTTGGCAATACAATCTTTAACCACTTGGCATGAAGGTGGAAGACCTCTATCTCTGACAAACCTTTTGAAAGCTATGCCTCAGGAAAATTATCTGTAGGAAAAAGCACATATGCACACAAATGAAGAGAGGAAAACTGTTGCGCAGGCAGTATGGAATCAGAGACTCTGCATCAGCCTACTCTGCAGTGATTGTACTTGTTGAACGGCACAAGCGGAAACCAACACACAGTTGTAACAGCAAAAGTAGGATAGAATAAAGAGGTTCCAAGTCAAGGATAGAGCAAAGTTAAAATAAAAACACATTGATTTGACAAATTTGTCAGAACAAATTATTTCTTTCCCTTTTTTCTTCCGCTCAAGTATTCATACAACTTCACTTTTCACCAAAAGAAAGCATACTTGACTTTTCTTACACTTTTTTAATCTTCTCTTTCCCTCCTTATTTTTATCTTTGTCAACTACTAGTGACAAGAACCAAGGATGTATGTCTTATATCCACTGCCTGATTATTTTCCGGTATGGAAAATGTTGACTTTTCTCAAACCACTGATATCTCCTCCAAAAATGTCCCCCACAGTAAAAGGAACAGTAACTTTGCTGTCTCATTTTCAAAGACTTTCACTCTTTGCTAATGCAAATCACTCATTTCCTTTGCTCCAAACATTTTCTATGTGAAGTTTCATTAGTGGGGTTACATGCACCTGAAGAATGGCCCAAAAATTGTGTCTCTCTTATGATTCCTCTTGCTCTTTTTTTACTTCTTAGAGGGTAGTGATCTCAGAGAGATCAGCCTGAAAATGTCTTAAAAGGCAGAATACTGAACCACTTCTGACCATATTTTTCTACTTAGTTTATCAAAACTATGGGAACAAATAGCAGATTTCCACATGTTTACATTTGATAAAAAATTACGGTTCCTAAAGTTAAGAAAATATATGCTTAGGTAATTCCACATTTCCAATGGTGCAAACCTGCTTTGGCCAGTGTCACGCAGTTTTAAAAAGGGTAAAAAATAATACAATAAAAAAATGCAAAATTAATGTTTTAAGCTTCACAGTGAGGTAAAGAAAGAGAATACTTAATATCATGTATCAAAGTAGGAAAAGAACAGCAAACTGAGACCTAACCACTGGAAGGTCACAACCAATAACGTTTCTGCAAATGGAAATTGGTTGCAGAAGCATCAAATGCAAATTACTGTTTGCTGGAGAATTTTAATAGAGTTCTACGTCACACTATAAAATGTTTAATTGTAACCCCATTTTAATAACACTATCTGATTAAATGAAAAGACGCCTTGCTGATTGCAATTACAATCTGTCAAACTGCATATTTATTTACAGTTTGGTTTCCTAAAACCATAAGATAAAAAAAGGAAACTCTATTCAGCTTGTCAGCAAACTATAATTATTGTGTATCCTTATGTCAGTTTCTGCATAAAACTTTTGGTTCTAAAATGGATCTAATTATAACTACATCAACATTTTTATAAATGCTTGCTTTCCCTTCTTTCCCCATCCTTCCCTCCATCCCCAGCAGTGAATTCTTTGTTGCAAAATCAGAAGGAAAAAATTCTTCTAAGTAAATAACATTTGTTTCTCTGTTTTATCTTGTCTATCCTAAATTGCTGTTAGAATACAAAAGACTCTATTCAATGTAAATATTATTTATGGCAGTGCACTGTCCTAGCACTGTACTCAAGCAAAGCCATGGGATTAGGACTCTATTGGGTTTTTCTGCTTTGGCATTAATGTCTGGATATCAGCTGAAAAACTCTTTCCAAGAATATCATGTAGCTCATCTTCTGCAAAGTCTATTTATTGTAATTTATAACCTTTCACAAGAAACAATTTGCCAGACAAACAAGAAACGAGTCCAAATATCTGAACACTAGGGTATGTATCAACCAGTTACAGAAATTACATCGCAAAGAAAGGTCTATTAAATCACCCAACCCATCTCTCAGCCAGGGCAGGATTTTCCCATTCATACATGTTCCAGTGCTTTAACACTACCTGGCAGACTATTCGGATGCCATTAAAAGGTTTTTTCCCAACCTTCACCCACTGCTTATTTTTATCCCATTACTTGCGGTGACATTCCTTAAGTATCATAAACATCCATTCCTTCAGCCTAACTTTTTAAGTAATGGATGATGATAAATAAATATAATATTTAAAATATGCACATAAACAATTTCATAAAATAACACTATAGCTGAACCTTCAAGAAGAGTTATTTTTCTCAGTGTAGTTTATGGGCTAATACAGTCTGGATCATGATTATATGCTAATAAGATTTGGGAAAAGCTGATTATTTTCTACTGTTTCTTAAATGGTCAAATCAGCTACGAACCAAAACAGTCTGAGTTAATACACATCTTCTTGATTATTTATTTTCTAGCTGTTCCATCAACATCTATTACCTATCAAACATTCTTAGATTAATATACACTTAATAAATATAAATATATACATATATATAAGCACACCTTAAAAATAAGTAACAGACAATTGAAAATATTAAATGGTCTTCATTAACCTCCACTGCCTGCTGGGTGCTATATATGGTGATTTTTTTAAGGGTGAGAACCTCTATCCAGAGCTTGCCTGAGGAGTCTAGATGAAGTCTCTAAAAAATAAGTTAGATAAACATCTGTCAGAAATGACAAACCTATGGAGTATCCTGCTTTCAGTGAGATGACCTTTCAGAATCCTATCTTGGACTACATTAAGGGAGGGACATTATGCTTCCCTCTGGACCAATTTCTGTGATTTGGTAAGTAACACAACATTAAGGCTGCACTGAGCCAGGATCTAAGAGGTCAGGTTACTCATGTGACTTTTTTGCGGTTTCCTATATTATCTTTAATTATATGATAATCAAAACAATAAAAATTGTTTCAAAACAGGACATTAGATCATGATTTTTCTCTTCAGTCTTGTTACAGCTTGCACTGATTTTCCAAATGTTCCAAAGAAAAACATTTCAGAATTAAATTATGACGGCATTATGAGTGTGGATCATTATTGACAAACAATTTTGTTGACACACCTTTAATTTGATGTAATGTAAAATCTAAATTCTTACAATTTATGAACAAATGAAAGCATCTGTTACAGGGCTAATTCAGTTTCTTTTGAAACTCTGGGATAGCTCCTGCAAGAGTAGGACAGGATCAACATTAGGCCAGAATATTTCTGAAAATCCCACTGAGGTCTTCAGTCAGTCACAGAACTCCTAAAATGTAGTTCAGAAGCAGGGGCCACAAATGATGAAGTCAGTGCAACAGTGCCAGCCACAATTAAAATTACACAGGCCAGGCCCAGGGCAGGGAACTTCCCTGTTGTGAGTTTTCCTCTCCCTGCATTCACTAAAGCTGATGACAAGTGAGAAGAAACATGTGTGCTGTGGAACTGGCCTGTAAGGGCTTGGACTGGGAATCTGGGGCAGTGGAGCATCACACTCTGTGGTTAAACAGATACTTCACTTCTCCCTAGAGCTGACTGCATTTCAAGGACAAGCAAAGCAATCACTGCATCTTTTTCATAGCTCATAAATAAGGTTGCTGTATCACTTCCAGGTTGCTTGAGAGCTTAAAAGTCTCAGCTACCATAATATGAAGTCACTGTAAAAGCTTTATATTAGATGTGTAGCACATGACAGTTAATTCCTGCTTGTATTACATGTGAGGACATCTGCTAGTTCTAATATTGAAAGCTGACTCTCACCACACTGCTAACCACCTTTGTTTTACTGAACATCAAACATGAAATGAGCTCCTGGTAACATTTTCATTATTACAGGTCCCCCTAAGTGGTCATTTTCTTCCTCTTCCTTTGAGATCTTTCTTTTTCAACTTGGGATTCATTTGTCTTTGTATATTGTGAATTAAATTTTACGAGCTTTTTAATAAAGTAAATGTTTTTCTCTCCTACAGTAGAGTACTTGACAGATAGGAGGGACTGATATTGTAAACATCTATTTGTACTGTTATGAGTAAACTACCTTCTTAGCTAATTAGCAACTGCAAAGCTCTTCAAGGCACAAGAAAGGTGCTGCAGAAGAACAGAGTGCCACTTGGCATTATTTTTCAAATGCTATCAGTTGTTTTGTGTACAAAAAATAACTTTTAGAAGTTTTGCCAGTGGTTATTTTACACTGTATACTTTCTGTCAGGCAACTTAAGCTGCACTCAATAACCAGATAGGGACTAAGCCTATTGCACTAAACACTTTTTATGCTACTACATAAGAAAGGGGAGTGTCATAAAATTCATTAAACTGAGATCCCACACTTGAGTATTAGGGCACGTGTTGGAAACTAAAGCTTAGTTAGTGAGTTAATCTCTGAAATTATGTGCGAATGAAAGCAATCTTAAAATGTATTAGAAAGAAGTCCCATCTCCAAATAAAAAAGCATTGCATTCTCATCAAGGGCCTGATCCTATAAATACTCCATGAGCAAGGCTTTTCTTTTTTTTTGTTAAAGGACCAGAACATCTAGTTTTAAAGGTTTTATTCAGTTTAGATCATTTTTGTAGTGAAGGCACCTATAGCCCAGTATTATTACTGTCAGGAAGCAGAATTTTGAAGACGTGATATGGAGTTGTTTCGTCTTGTAATCCATTAGGTATGCCATGTCTCACTTTAGCAACTAGGCTACTTCCTTCATCAACTCAATTAGCAAAAGTAGCCATCATTAAAGTTAACTGTAACCTCACTTATAACTCAGGGATTTGGTAAAAAAATTGTATAATGCAGCCATGTGCAGTACATTAATTAAATCTGTTGCATCTACTTCAATAATTTGGCTCTAGTTTCAGTGTCTGTTTAACAACAACATGGATCCACAATCTGGGAGAAGGGGGATGTTGCAGATGCTACATCCTCTCTGTTACACCCCCTTTCCAGCAGAGGGCTTCAGTGACTGACAGCGTGATACCTACTTACACATACATATGCAGACATATAAATGTTCATATATATACATATATGTGTAGCCAGGTACATTTGTATATGTGTATGTGCTCTGAGCACTGCAGTCCGCATCAGCTCCTGGTCAGGGCACGCACACAGAGTGCCCATCACCACCTATAACATCTCCTTTGACTCTTTCATGTCCCTGCCTGTTGGTTGAAAGAGGAATTTTGGATACACCCTGATAATATGTAAGATAAACTGAAATTCCTTTGTTCAGTTTAGATGAAAAGCACTTGTAGCGGGGATTTTGTAGCTGAAAGATATGCACGAGCATGCCTTTGAGGTGTTCCTCACTCCATAACGCTTCTTGCTGCCACTCTATACCTTAAGTCCTTTTTTGTGACGGCATCCATCCATGATATACACAGAAAATGAATCCAGGACATTCATTTTCATATCTTTAGTGTTCAAATATAAAGGCAACAGCATGTACAACATGCCAAAAGTGCAGTTCAAGAGTGAGTTAGGCTACAGAGATCCTGAGTCACGTGCACGTGGCTGGAGTACAGCATCACAGTGGCAGTGGAGGTTAGAGATTTACATGCTGCCCACAGGGAATCCCAACGTGGCATTTACACAGAGCGTCAGTACAGGCCTTGTATAAATGAAGAGGAGGTGGAAGGGGGAACAGAGGGGCAAACATCAATTTAAAATGAATCTTTACGTTATTGAAAGGACTAGGAAGGGTAGACATCTTTACACTTTTAGCATTTCTTCATTGCCTTGTGAAAGAAAAAGGGATAAAAATAACAAATGAGTAATTTTTTACTTCCGATAATTTCTTCACTACCATGTAGAGTATTTTTCTTCCGTTCCTCTTGTAAAAAGTCACTGGTAAACTCAAACAATGATACTTAAAACTCCGTAAAAAACACTAAAACATAAAAAAACCATGAGACTATTAATTGGACCATTTAAATTCCTTCAACTTGGAAAGCCAAGAATGTGCTTCTTCCCTCAAAATGAAGAAAAAATTTTGCTAAACATCTATGACTCTACATATGCAAGATTGAAGGAGGAGAATTCACACTCTAGCGGGTGACACAGCTGAACTTCCAGCATGCACACGGCACCTTGGGTTAAGACAGAACCTTCTGTAGTGGGACTGCTTTTGTCCAAACACCTTTCCACTACTGAACAAAATGGAATGAGATGGTCAATGCAGTACAAATCCATAAGGGATGTGCAGTCTTCTCAGCTGCCACTGAGTTTCAAGGAATGCAAATTCATGCATTTAAATGATGAAACAGGTGGAAATAGAGGCTACTCCACCTGATGCACAGAGCCCTCCCTTTCATCCGCACTGTGGGCTTCTTCCTTTTTGTCTTCATAGAAGCATGTTCACAGTTTTTGAGAAAGACATTTCACTCCTATTCTATATACAGGACTTAAGATCACCAAGATTTTTTTTGCCAAAGTCTGAGTCTTCAGAAACATTTCATTATCGTGCTGCTCTCGACAACTACATGCGATGTTAAAAGCAGCAGATTAAAGTCAACAATCTCTGCTGCTGAAACCCTGAATTTCTGACATTTTCTGAGAGTTATGTTTCCTCTATTTGCATACTCTATTATCTGTTTTGTTTGGCACTTGAAGCTATGATGCTGCTTGTGCATTAATCACTTCTGTGAGTACTTCACATGTGAGGTGTTGTATAATCTACCACCCACAACTGAAGTCTTTCTGTCTGCGCCACATTCATCATGTCTTAGCCTGTGCCTATCTGGTTAAAGTCTAAGAAACAATAATTAATACAACTAAAGTTATTTAATTTTCTTACTTTTTTTGTGTAGCAAATAATTCCTATCAGACAATGGGTAACCACCGTGAAAAAAGGTCACCTAAGCATTTTCTACAGAAGGCTGTTTTCAAAAATAAAATATATGCCACCTTGTTATTTCTTCTTGAAATTATACTGAAGTTGTTTTCTGACTGAGTTTTTGAAATATGTGAGCCACATGGAGTCTCAATAACCACATTCAAATAAGCAGGACACTGTATTTCCCAACTGACAGTAAATCAACAGTTTCATTTTCAATTTTAAAAATGAGACCTGGAATTATTCTAAAAAGAGTTCTGGTCATTGGTGTACAAATATTTTCCTACAGTTATGTGCAAATATTTACTTGATCTATCTTTAAGGTAAGTTCTTAGTATTTAGAGACAGAAAGTATAACTTTACCAGATACTACTTTAAGATCAGAAAAAAAAGTTCCACAAATACTTTCACAGGAACTCTTGTTCTAGTTGACCTGAAGAATGTGAGGTCCATCAATATCCTGCACCCACAGAGTGCTTTCTTTTACTCTGCTGGTGCTCTCTTGGGAGGGAAAAACTGTAGAGGTGCTAAGGCTGAGGTGGTACCAGCAACGTGGCCCCTACCAAGAATGCATGGACTGATGTTTTCTGCTGGGAACATCCCAGGGACAATGTGACCCATGGGAAGGTTCTGGTCCCCCTGCTGTAGTGTGGGGTCTGTAAGTCCAGTCCCAGATAGAGCACATCTTTTTTGAGAGATGCTCCATTTGAATTTAACCCTCAGGTGCAGAGAACCAACCACGTCCCACAGTACATTTCAGCTAAATTCCGTATCTCTATCACTGCTAAAAATGCTCGCTTTGTTTCCACTCTGATTTTATACGGCTGTAATTTCTGACATCACATGTTTTTTGTACCACAGTAAAGAGCCTTCTAGTAGCAGATATGCAATATTCAGGTGTTTATAAAACCTTGATCATATTACGTCTTAATCAGCTCTTCTACATATCCTTTCTGTTATCTTTCTGATGACAAGAGTGGAGCAGACATCAGAAGAAAGGAAAGATAAAAATGACGTCCCAGAGCCCTTGATGGAATAAATAATCATAATTCTACTAGAGACAATAAAGTTATGCTGACAGACATGAGCTGGTTATACATTAACTATCGTAACCCTTTTCCACACAAGCCTTANTTTTTTTTTTTTTTTTAGGGAAAAGAAGGACATCCTGCAACAATACAAAGTTGCTTAATAAGAGAAAAAAACCAAACAACTTTAACACAAGATGTTCCATGACCTTAGCTTTATGATTTGGTGGTTCTGATGGCAATAACTCACTGCAATAAAATTTGGGGTAGCAGCAGGTCTGTGTAGCATAACAGTAAATTTTGATGGAAACTGAAGACCAGAGACTGGTAATGAGGCACAAATGCGAAGTATTCACCAGAGACAAAACGTATCTGCTACAACTGGCATGCAATACAAGCTAGAAAAAAGTATCCAGACATGACTCAAATCTCAACACTTAGATTAGGAGACACAAATCTTTTTTTTTGTTATGAAAGTTATTCATCTTGTTCATCAGAAGTAATGAATTTCTGTTTGACCCAGTAGTTTGCAGTAACACTTAAAGGTGCAAGAAAAAAGAATCAGCTGTATAGGTCAGAGTCGAGATGAGTCACAAATACTGAATTTAAACTAACATGTATGAAACTAGTAAAACAAAATCCCTTAAATGCATCCCAGGTACAACAACAACAGTCTCCTTTATTGGATTTATTAGCAACTGTACTGTGAATAAGAAATACTAGCTTCATTCTACCTGAGATTAAAAATGGGGAAAAAAAATGTACTTGTCTGCTTTCTTCCCTGTTATACAATGCCACATTTTGTTTAAGATATTACTCTCTCATGGGTTGCATATCTAAAAAAACTAATTAATGAAAAAGTATAATGTAATTGTTCGGGTTTTGATGAATTGGGGCATAATGTTAAATAATTATTCATTGCCTTTATTCTTCTGTCTCAGTGTGCAAAAAAAGAGCAGCTTTTTATTGCATTTTTTTATATAAGGACATGGGCCTTTGTGACATGCATTTTATTTTAAAGTAATGCTTCTATTATTCCACATCTGAATAATTATAGCTGACATCATCTACTCTTCCGTGACCTAGAAGATCTTTAGCTCTAGCACACTGTTACATATTTTATGCATTACATGAAATAAAACACCCCAAGATTTCAAAAATATTTATTTTAAAAACAGCAATGAAATTGTCTGTAATCACATTTTCTGCTCTGCTTTGAAAGCAGCATTATTCAATATGCCAGTGGTCTTTTCCATAAGAGCAACATATTAGAAATTCATGCTGCTCTAATATATCTGAATTCCTTGATGTACTGCACTCCCTATAGACCTAAAGAAACATTTTTGCTTCAGTTTCATATGTCCTGCACATTACCCACTGATGTGATGGTTGTCAAAACAGTTGTACAGTAGCCTCTGAATTCAAAGTGTGCCTTGACTGTATACTAAAAATGACAATAAACCTAAGTATATACATTATGCTGGCTTTTGTTGCCAGCACAAGTAGAGCATTTGGGAAATAAACCCCATGATTTTATTGTCTTTTAACATCTTTTCCAATTTAAAGTTAAAACCCAGAAATCTGAAGCATTTCAAGAAACTGAAATCTTTTATTTCTTTCTTGTAAATTTTCTATAGTATACCATCATGAGCCACATTTTCAAGAAGACCAGCACAAGATTACAAATGAAAGCATTCCAAAAATAGGTTAGGTTTTTTTTTCCCATATGTAAAAACAGCACTGTGATTTTTAACCCTGGTTTCTTGTGGAAAAACCAATCATCTATAGGATATACTAAGGAAGGTGGAATGTCTATAATTTTATTGATACACAGAAAAACTCATTTTGTAGAACACATTCAAAAGCATTTTTACACATAAATACACATTCTCATACAACATGCATTTTTTTGCAAATGTTAGAAGGGTAACTCTTGTGGTCCTTGAAAATATCCTTTGGGATATCTCAGGAAAACTCACACCAACAGAGAAAGGCTGGCAGGTCAAGCCCCAACTGGGACTGAACCAAACCCACACAGTTTTCAACTGGGATACCTATTCCATTACAGGGACGCAAACGTGTTTACAGGACCATAAGTATATTTTCATTAAACAGTTCTATCTATATCAAATTGGATCCAATTAAGAAGCAGGAATAGAAATCATGTCCATTTTGAAGGAGGATTTTAGAGGGCTCCAGTGTTGGGGCTGGACCATGTGTTAATGCCACCGTGACTCACATTCTGCACAAATTCTGTAGACTTCTGACCCCCTGATATTCAGATATAATGAGCATCTAAAGAAATCTGTATGTGACAGCATGACATAAATCAGCGTGCATGTGCATGTGTATAGATCTGTATGTAAGAAGAAAACCAGAAATACACAAAGTAAATATGTGAATTGACAGCAGAATAATGAGAAGGAAAAATTTTAGTGGTTTTGTTGTTTGATTTCTTTTTTAATAGTGGGTGTGCAATATGAAAGTCCAATCAATCAAAAAAACTTCAAAGAAGGCTAATTCCAAATTTAAGACACAGTCAATGGCAATGAAAAATTTCCATCTCCCAGCAGTGTAAAATTTTTTATAAAGAATTCCCACAGTGTAAAAAGTCTGTAAGAAGCTGATCCCTAATACCAATTCACTGAGCTGGTAGTGGGCTCTTATTGTGTGTGTTTAAGCACTTCCATAGAGGAGAATTCTTACAGAGATTGGGGTAAATCCTGCCATCCTTACTGAAAGGGATTTCATCTGCAGCTTGGAGGGAGTACTGCACAGTATGAAACGGGGACTTCTGATGGGGGGAGATTTGAAGGGGTTTAAGAAGGGTACATCCTCAATTTTCAATCTGTCCAAAATCACAGAAATCCTCATCTGAAAACACCTGGTAGTTGAGATGGAAGAAAAACACTATACTTAGTGTATGAACTATTTTCCAACTGTTTCTGAGTTCACTGAGATTCCTTTCTCACATTTGGCTAGCATTAATTAATACTTTGGCTATAAAAACACAAACTGAAAAACACTCACTAGTTCTTATACAGACAAAAAATAAGGTATTATTGCTAAAATACCAACAAGGGTTAAAAACTGGCTAAAAAGAAGGATGTTGAAAGTAAAAAAATAACCAAATTCAATCAGAGGCACATTGCAATGCAGCTGAATTTGTCCCAATGTAAGTAAAATTTGCTGAAGATGTGAAATTAATTAGGGATAGAGAACAGCCAACAGATTCGTTTCTAAGAATATTTTGTCTAAAAATACCCATTAGTGCCCTGAAAAATGAAGTGAGACACATGGTTTCCAAATACACAAAACGGTACTTGATATACTAGAAATTATATGGAACCAAGGGTTTAGATAGATTGGAGAAACTTATAAATTATGTTTTATATGAGGCAATATAGGAGTGATTTAGACAAGAACATGTTAAACGGATCAGAGTTTGATGAGATAGTAAAAAGGAAACTTGGAGATGAGTAACAGCACAAGAAAAGAGTCATATTGAAGAAAAAATGTTAAATGTTCTGGATTATAAAGAAAAGCTTCAAAACTAAGTAATGAATGTTAGCTCTACAAAATCCCCTGTTTTTCATCATTGGTGCAAAACCAAATGAACAATGGGGTCATTCTATTCACTGAAGAAGTCACTGAATTCACTGAAGAGTTAAATTATTTCCCTCAAGTTAATTTCTCTCAAGTTATCAAATTCAAATCAGAGGAGCTACACTGCCAAACAGTGTTTGAACTGTACGAAATCGAGGTGTGAACATCCTACCAGTTGTACCAACATGAGCTGTAGCTTCATCCCCTGCACAGACAAACCAGCTTGAGTTAAAACTATTGCTAGGTAAGAGGCCCTCTTGTGCAAAGAGGGCATGCAAGTTAGGGATAACAGTTGACTTAGCACATGACACTTCAAAGATCATGCTTTATTTATTGAACAAATCCTCAGAAATTACTGTCAAAATTTAGCACGCATTTTCTTGACATCTGATTTTCATCTCTTCTGATCTTCGCTAAGCTCCAATAGCAAAATTGCCTAGTTATATTATTCAGCTTTTTTGTATTTGCCCTCAATGCAATTATTCACTGTGATGATCTACACACTCTCAAGGCCCTTTGTTCAGAGCTTGTTGCAAAAGGTTAATGTGAAACATCACAGCTTAAAAGAATGCATAGTTCTGAGCTATAACCATGGCTCAAAAGAGGTCAATTCAATGAAATACTGTCTGTCTTGACTAGAGTGTCAAGCATTTCTCTTACTTCTTCAAGTCCTTTCATAGTTCTGATTCTCAGAACCCCACACAAGATTTCACTCAAGCTCTTAAATGCACGCCATCAGCTTTGTAGACATGCAAGGAAAATATAGGATCTTTCCATAGAGTACATTTATATTTCTCTATATAAATCTGCCTCTCCCCCACTCCTCCCATTATTGAACATAACCCCGGGGTCAGATTCTGACCTCAAACACAAAGTGTGCAACATCCTAGTAAATCAATAACAACTGTGCAACACATAAGAAGCCAAGACTTGTGCCCTCTGCTTTTTGGACAACCTCAAAGGGAATGCACAGCTCCTCAAAATCAAGGTAGCTTTATTTTAATTAAGTTGCAACGAAGCCATGTGACAAGGCAGATTTTTGTTGTAAACTAAGTCTTTTCCAGCCACCATGGCCCCTGGCTCTGGGGCTGTTAGTCTGAGGGGCTGATGGGGAGCTGAGCCTAGATCCCTCACTCCCCAAACCTCCATGTGTTGTGTCAGCTCTCAGGTTCCCAGGACTGATTTATGTTGTTTAGATAATGTGGTGGGGAGCTAGCAAGCTGGGAACCTAAACAGCCTCAGTCCCCAAGTGCAGAACTTTTGGTGAGAAGCCCAGACACTTTATCTCTAGGAACAACAGATTCTTATCTTTGGCTGTTGGGATCTGCAGTTCCTGGGCAGCCCATCTAGCCCACCTAGTGCTTTAAGTGCCATGGGATGCACACAATGTCAGGCTACATCCTCTTCCATGGGATTTTTAACTCTTTGGGTTAGAATTGTATATCAATGTGAAATAATCTTGTCTGGAGCTGCTATACAAGAAGTATACTGATTAATTGTAGAGCCCACTTGAAAATGTAACATGTAAAGTAGCTCTGCAGTTGTTGCAAGCAATTTAACATTCAAAGAAGTGATTTATAATACCAGGCTTCACAAGATTATGACCATAATGACTATCTGACAGACTTTATAAGCAAGTTGTCCAGTCATTTCAATTGGATTCTGGCTGGCTAAGGACTGGGAACTGTAAAAAGGCTGTAAGATTTGGCCTAGAATCAGAAATAACATTTGCTGTTTTCTAAACGTGCAGTAAACAAGAAAGGAGATATTAAATTTTTGTACATCTCTCAGCACATGCAAATGAGAATGGAAAGAGCCTCATCAGACAAACACAGAACAACGGCCATCTGGATCCAAACTCTGCTCCAGCAGAAGTCAGAGCCTTGAGCCTCTTTTTGTCATTATTTACATCCCTGTAAAGCAGGAACACTTCTACCCAAGGCGGCGGAAGGTAACATCCTGGCTTTGAGGAACTCAGCTGGAAAGCCCCCACCACCTCTGCTGGGGGGAGGATTTGACACAGGGAATGCAATGTAACACCCAGAGTCAGGCCAGGGCACTCCAGAATCTGAGTGGTGCAAGTGTCAACCCCCACAAAGGATTTCAAACAGGTCCAAAATCACTTCCATGATTTAGCACTTACAAAAAAAAAAAAAAATCAGAAGGGAAAGACTAGAAGCGCTTACCACAGAGAGGGAATTGGAAAGCAGTGTCCCATCTTGGCCAAGCATGTTGGAAACTGTAATTTCAGGTAGATCCATGTTTTGTGGGTGGAATGGAAGGAGGCCATTGTGGTTCATGGGATGACACAGAGAGTGGTACCCAGACTCTATCTCATTCAAGTGCACCAGGGAGTGGTCAGGCAATGACGGAGGAGTTATAGGAGGTATGTTAAAATCTTCACTTTCAAGACTTGGGCCAGGAAAAGACTGGAAAAAAAACAACAAATGGAAAGTGCTATGAAAATCATATGAGCACTGGTCAATAATAATAATAAAAGTCATACAACAGAAACAAAAAGAGCCCAACTCACATACTTCTGAGCACGATTTAAAATTTAACAAAGAGAATATTTCCAAGACCCATATATTATACGAGTGAAATCTCACCATTATATACGGAGGAAAAAATGCCTCTAAGGCATAAGAATCTATGATACTTTCACAGCTTCCACTAGAAATATTTTTTTTTACAGAAGGTGAACTCAAACAGATTTCAAGGGTCCTATTAAAATTTTCCAAGAGTGTTCATCTAGCTGAATACCTTTTTCATGGGAATTGTGGAAAAGGGAATGCAATTTATAAAATTAACATTGGCACAAAACGGTTCATTTTACTCCCTACTACTCAGACCAAGAATTACATAGTGAAGAAAGATACCACTTTTATGCTTATGGGAGTGCCATGCATTTACTCTGCTACAAAGAAAAAGAAACACTACATAGTTAGAATGAATATACTTTGTGTTTATAAAAATACATTTGAAGCATCTAAAAAAATCTTTTTTTTTTTTCTTTCTTAATCTATAAACTGAATTATACATACATTTTGTCAGTGGTGAATTAGTGACTCCACCAAACAACTGTTAGTCTTTTGTTGCCTGCTGCCATTAAGTCATCCAACTCAATCTCATCCAAGGAAAAGCCACAGGCAAAGTCAGAGTAATGCACCAAGGTGGATAATTGCTATTATTTATCTATACGAGCAGGTAGGCTCATTTGCAGGATAGGGTGCATGTATTTCTTAAAAGGAAAAGGTGAGCATAATAAAGAGTTAAAGAGATCAGTTGCAAAGGCTCAGCCTGAAAGCCTGCTCTGCTTTTCTGAGAACAGCCAACTCCTTTGCAAAGTGATCAGTCTTTGCACATCCCATGCCCACAGTCAGGAGATTTACAGCACAGAGACTACTCCCACCCTTCCTGCCCCTCTTCAGCACAGCAGTCCTGCTCTGAGTGCTGCTTTTGTTAATTCTGGAAATGCAAGGATTTAAATACACTCTGCTCCTGAAATGTATCACCAGAAAGGATGAGTGTGAGGGCACAATTCGAAAGAGCAGCTATTGGAAGAAAATGTTTTCCCCAACATGAGTTTCCAAATGGAGGACAGTACGGTGTATGAATTCATGCAGAAGGACTAGGGAAGAATCAATGACCAATTATAAACAAAGGGGTTTTTCATTAGTCATCATAGTAACAATGTCCTCTTGATGCCTGAGGTTACTCTCCTCTGTATGAGCATGTATATATATAAACTTAAATCAGACCAAAAACAAACAGTATTAAATGTTTCCAGTGAGCTGCTGAACACAGAAAAACCTCCTCTAATGAACATTGCCATGGTTTTGGCTGCTTTGTTTTTTTTTCCAACAAGGTTTTAATCCCTTTACCAAAATCTTAGTATGAAATAGAACAGGAAGTCTAGACTGGAAAGGCCAAAGTAAAATCCCAAACAATGAAAACAACGGAACTGGGAGACGAAAGGGTTTGACAGTGATATCATCACCGTTATGTGTGAGGACTTTGATTCTACCCATGCATTCCAGCTGTGTTTCTCACCTCCGGCACAGGAGTTTGCTCTCCCTTCGGCCCTGCTTTCTCCTTAACAGGAAGCTGGTGTGAGCCTAGTGACCTCTGTAAATTGCATTTGCCCCTGCTTTTAGAAGCCATGGCGCAGCCATCGGGGAACATCTCCAAGGGGAAATATAGTAAAAACAGACTCTCACTAAATGGAGAGAAGGCTTAAACATGGAAAAGAGAATGTCACATTTACTCAATTAAAATGTATAACTTTTGCAAAACCAAATAAAACTATTAGGGACAATGCATACGCTAGCTAGTTGCTAATTACTATTATATAAAAACCATGAAGAAGAGAAAGTGAGTTTAAGGTCCACAATAAAAAACCAGCAAGGAACAGAAATGAAGGAAGAGATAACATCCACAATACTCTCCTGGACCAGCACAATCACTGCAGGTATACTTAGATTTGGTAACTGTAATCCTGGTGAGCTTGGATCCATGTAGCCCACATCTACCAGGAGGGATTCATTAGCTGTGTAAAGATGAAATTTATCTTCAACAGTGTCTTTTCTACTGTCCCAAAAGACTTATGGCCTCAAAAGAGTTTTATCTCCCATGACTTTGCAGGTACAAAGTATTAACATCTGTTTTCTCTCTCTCGCACTGTCCTGTGAGACTGATGTTTGCTACTAAAAGCAAATATTCCTAAATCAAATATTGACAGGATACTGCAGGCATTTAGCATATCTGCTTCTTTGTATACCTCTTTTTGCATGTCAAATATGGATGGACCAGGTTTTACTTTTGATTTTTTGTGTTTCAAATGAGCCTTTAACTAATAATACTTCAAAAATGGTGGAAGCAATTGAATTGCCAGTAGGACATTAGCTTCACTTGTTAAGAAGGAAGTATAAAGTACTCACAGCTCCACAATCCAAGTCATGTCATGTGTAAGTATATAATAGTGTTATATATGTTATATGGGCTAAGCTTTTTAAATAAATGGTTGTTCTCTGATTAATTATTAAAAAAAAAAATCACACCATGGTTGTTGCTTGTGAACCAGTTAAGAGTATATTTGATCCCACATCACCGATAATATCATTGTCCACTACACTTAAACTTAGGATTAAAATAGCAAAAGCAGTAATAACACACCAAATAACATATAATTCAAATTATAGCATTTCCTATGTTTCTCTATTTTAATTTTTTCTTAAGACATAAACTATTGTACTATTTCAGTAAAGTTAGGCAGCATCCAAGCTATATACTAATGTATGGACAGATATTTAAAAGCATCTGTAGAGCATCCTATTCCCCTTACACTTTCAGCCAATTTGATATTTCCATGCTCAGTATTGCGTGTATGTAATGCATACAGACAACTTCCTTGGGGAAGTTGCTTCAACAGTGATTTGCTGGTACTCATTTGTCTCGTCCAGGAGCTCGGTTCAGATGCTTATCAGGACTTGGCACACTGGGATATCAAAACCCCAAATTCCTAGATACATCTGCAGCAAACCCAGCATTTCCCACGAACAAGGCTGTTGCAACTGTGCCTGGAGGAAAGGCGTGAGGAACGGGACATGTGCTTGTCCTGTGAATAGCAGCTACAAGCTTCAAACACCCACTCCTACTTTCCTGCCACCTCTACCCTCACCATTGGAAAACCTATTTTAGTAACCATCTGGGGTCCCCTTGATGCAACCGATCCACTGCTGGCAATGGGCTTTCCTGGAATGTTGCACTGTTACCTTCTTCTGTAAAGGGAAATTTTAGGGAACTTTAGCAAAAAGCCACCCTGCAGCAAGAACTCCCACTCCCAGACCAGTCATCATCCTGTCCTGGCCTCTGGGCTTCCTTAAAGCACCACTTCTTCCAACACAAGCCGTTTATCTGGAATTTCTAATGAAAGCTGTTATCTAGCATCCAGAGCATCAGGGAAGACTGTACTCCTTGTATCCAATTGCATTTCATAAGTACAGCTCATACATATTAATAATAAATATTAATAACGGCCTGTAGCTTCAGGTCTGTTAGGTTTTTCTTGGGGACAGGAAAGGTTAGGGTCTTTGCCCTCCACTCCAAGGGTTTTTCCTTCATAGTTGGTTTTCCTATCAGCAGGACTTGCTCTATTCAGAAAGACATGGAATAGCTCCTTTTTATTCTACTGGTCACAGAAACCTTAGCAAGCTCACCTTTTCAATTTTGAATAACAAAAGAAAAAAAAAAGGTAGCAGAAATGCTTTATTTTCTTTATCACAGAATTACTAGGAACTTTGCCAGTGGTTTCACTTTTATCTTGTGGCTATAGGAGTGGATGAGGTGTTACTCTTCAGTTTAAGGGAACTTCCTAGGCCTTTATTATGTTCCAGAGAGAAAGCCCTCTGCAAATTAACACCATGAAACCACCTCAACAGAACTGAACAGACACAGGCTTAAATTTTTCTTTATTATAAAGAGCATTTTCATTACACCTGTGTTTATTACAAACAGATTTGAGTCTAGTTCAGATGGAATCTACACAGTGGGAACCTCAGAACAGATTATCCTTAAATTGTAACTATCTACAGACACCAAGTTATGAAAGATTTTTGAATTAAGAATGTCTTCCCAAATCTAAAGGATGATATTCTATGTTTCTGGCTAAATATTTGTGACATTTCTGCTTGAAATGATGGAAACTTCATAAAACAGATGATTGAGATGCCCACTCTGAGATCAAGAGACTTCATTATCTATATGCTACCTTGGCATATAATTTGAGAAAAGCTTGCCAGAATAAAATGATATGAACACTTAACCCTGATTCCCTTTCCAACCCAAACCCAAGCTTTTGTTTCTGAACAAGACCCCATTGGTCCCCTTCAATTTAACTTTTAAGCCACTTAGCCTGGCCAAATCCAGCAACAAGCTATGGAAGGAGCAGCAAAACTGGGATATGGAGTGGAAGTGTATGTCAGAAGTCAGTTCTTTACTTTGGCAACACATAACTCAGATTAGGGCTATGCACCCTGCTGTGCTGATAACACAAACACAAAAAAAAAATCTAACATTTACTTTTGAGGTTACTAATCAGAGGAATAAGGGAAATGCTGGCAAGAAATACAAATACAGCCCCTTTCCTTAAGCACTCTACAGTGATAACTGCATATTGGCCAGCGAAACTTACTGATGTTTTAAAATAATTTTAATAGAACTTATTTAAAAAGTGATCAGAGAGGGCAAGTCAAAGGAGATGGCTCAAAAAGACTGACCACAAGGGGCAGCAAGCTTTCAAACATCCAATGTAAATCCCTCTGGAAGAGCAGAACTGTTCCTATATGACAGCACAGACGATAACATGCACTAAGTAAGTCTGATTCATGTGCTCAATGGTTGCATCAGTCACCATGCATTTACTCAACAGAATCTCGTATTAGCAACAGTTCCTTAAAATTGGGAATTTGCCTATAGATATTTAATTTAAATGATATGAATGTTTCTGCCAACTATGTAGAGCGTGTCTTAATTTTTCATTTGCACCAAGGCTTCTGCATCTGAACTGTGGAAAGATGCCAGTTTTTAAAAGATAGATGCTTCAGGCTGTCTGCTCTTCTATTATTGAACACATTGTTACATAACTGAAATACTTATGAATCGAGAGTAATGTAAAAACAATGAGCTCATTAGAAGCGGAAAAACAGCCACATACCTTATACACATTTGAAAGTCAGGATAATATATTTGACAGTGGATATTTCCAGGAGTTTGAATAGGATCAACCTTATCTCTAATTTCTAAACGGAGGAGCTTCAGAAGCAAATGTTTTTCAGCTGCTTTTGTCTCTGCATGAACAAGGCTTGATAGCTTGAGACTATAATGCATTACTGTGGAAACCTTCGGTCTGTTACATAAATCATCTTAACACTCAGCAAGAATTGTCCAACAGTGCCATTGATATGTTCAAGTCAATGATCCTGAAAACAATTTTTTTGTGTTTCTTCATATGGTAGACAACAGCAATAAATCATATTCATTTAAAAACACACAATATCCTAATTTATCAAGCCACAGCTATCAAAAATGTATTACAGGGGAAGGTATAACTTTTTTGTATTGTGTTAATCAATTTCTCTAATTTACATTAGTTAAAGGCCAAAGCCCCAAGCAAAACATTAATTTTCCTGTACCAGATGAATTCTGTTTTCAAGAAGGAGAATGTGCTGACAATTACATTATTAATTTTAAACAATCATAATTTTCAAAGTGTACAGAACTGTGTAAAACAACAGACTTTTTTTAAGACTTCACTCTTGAGAGTCTTTTAATTAATTGCATTAATTTTATGCATATACTATAGCGGTTTGCTGGGAAATGTGCTTTCAATGGAGGCTTTAAATTGAAATACAGTTTAAAGATGACAAGAAGTAGGAGCACAAATATTATAAGAGGTTAAAGGATCTGGGGCCTGCAAACACCAACACCGTTATTGAAGCAGTTAAACTTCCCTTCAGACAAAGGTACAGCTCTGCACTTTTCCTATTTAGAACATTTGAGTAAACTTAGAAGTGCAAGTCTTTTATGAATTACTGAACAACTGGCCAAAGCAGTTCCTTAGGAATATACAAGAGCTTTAGAAAAGAATGGGGCATCCTTAGTCCCCCAAAGTGGAGTCTTGTCCCTCTAAACTGTGACCACCTTTCACCTTCCTTAGCATGTCCCCAGTGGGGATCCAAGTGTGGTCATTGTCCAACACCCTTGTCACTCTTCTCTCCTGAAAAGAAACACACTTGGTCCCCCCTACAGTGTGTACTACTACTACTACTATTATTACTACCACTACTATTATTGTTTTTATTATTATTATTGTTGTTTCTGTTGTTGTTTCTGTTGTTGTTTCTACTACTATTACTGCTACTACTACTACTACTATATTTTAATGAAAGCTAAAATTCTTAAGGTAAGTCGGGATCCTATTTGACAGGCTTTGGTCTGTACTATAATGCAGGCAGCATCACGTATGGTACAATCTTGAACTAAGCACTACAAGACATACTTCCATAAATCAGTTACTACGTTTGCTAAATACTTTTTCAACTACAGGTAAAAAGCATATTAAAAATTAAAAAAAAAACTTTTTAGAGACCCTCTCTGCAAAACATACCTAAATTATGCTCAGTACAAAGCACTGGGTAATAAAACTAGCAATATACATATTTAATAAGCAGAATTGAACTGAAAAAAAAAAAACCAAACCAGAAGTCACATCTTCACAAATCCTGCTGCTGGAAAATATAGATGATACACCACATTTAACCTGTCAGAAGCCTCATTAGCATCATAGACTCTAAACCAGCAATCAAGACAGTGTGCTCTTCACATGTTTACATTTTTAAATGCTCTTAAAATAGCAGTAGTACAGATTTACATTTAAGTTTATCTGTTTAGGGGGCAAATAGTCTGTCTAAATTTCCATATCCTGTCTGAGAAAGACACCAAAAGATGAAATAACGTTATATGCAGGGCACACAGTGATGAAGGACAAAGGATCCTTTTATTTTTTGTTCTGGATTTTTTTTTTCTCCTTCTTTCTCTTTTCTTTACTTTGAAAAGCTCAGAAACAATGGTTTGCTTCTCAGTATTCAAAAGGACAGTGGGTCCTACCTGTGTTACACTTCTCCTGAATGACTGATGAAATTGCCAGAGAAAAATCTGATTTAATGTAAAATGTCACCACTTGAGAAAAGGAGGATCAAAACAGAGGCATGGCTACTCTTTGCAATTCTGATGTAACTCTTGTTTAGCCCCGTGCCAATCACTGGAGAACTGAAAGCTGAGGCATATCAAAGCTCCCAATTCCTACCAGTGGTCTCCCTGGCTTTAACACCTAGATTTTGGACCCAGTACTTCACAGTGAAAAGGCCAAGGAGTGCTCACTATATGAACGAGTACAGATTATTTAAGCAAGTAGAAGTGGCAGGATCTGTCCCTCTCTTAATAAAGCGTCATGTAAGCATTGGGACTGCTGGGACCTCAGTAATAAGCTCAATCGTCCTGATGTCGTACAAGCTATCAGCACTGTAGTACCTATTAAGACATTTTTATAAACTGCAAGAAATATGCAAGCTATTACAAGATATAATTCTGAAAAACAGACTTCTATGTAAGAAGCCA